>JACCPG010000077.1:5362-16165 GCA_016069955.1 Drepana arcuata
TGGCATCTAAAATATATCTCTGGCAGAAAGTGTGTGTGTGTACTACCTATACACCTCTGCCTACCCTTTTGGAGACCATTGAAGGGAGGCGTGAGGAAGACATTAGAATACATTAGAATTAGAATAAACAGAGAGTAAGCTGGCATACGTTGGGAAAGAAATTTCGGCAACTAAATATATCTCCCGAGAAAACATGACAGTGGCTTTGATGTCCACAATATAATCAGTCGCCGATGCCTATAGTACAGGCTCTGCCTAGTTTAGGGTCAGTTGGCTTTGTGTGAGATGTCCACAATATTATTGTTGTTACATCTATATAAGTGTGTATATCAGTCGCCGATACCTATAGTACAGGCTCTGCCTAGTTTAGGGTCAGTTGGTTTTGTGTGAGATGTCCACAATATTATTGTTGTTACATCTATATAAGTGTGTATATCAGTCGCCGATACCTATAGTACAGGCTCTGCCTAGTTTAGGGTCAGTTGGCTTTGTGTGAGATGTCCACAATATTATTGTTATTACATCTATATAAGTGTGTATATCAGTCGCCGATACCTATAGTACAGGCTCTGCCTAGTTTAGGGTCAGTTGGCTTTGTGTGAGATGTCCACAATATTATTGTTGTTACATCTATATATGTGTGTATATCAGTCGCCGATACCTATAGTACAGGCTCTGCCTAGTTTAGGGTCAGTTGGCTTTGTGTGAGATGTCCACAATATTATTGTTGTTACATCTATATAAGTATGTATATCAGTCGCCGATACCTATAGTACAGGCTCTGCCTAGTTTAGGGTCAGTTGGCTTTGTGTGAGATGTCAAATTTTTTTCTGAGATCTGGTGTTACTATAAGAGTTACTATAGTTACTATAAGGCACATATTGTGTTTGTCTGTTTGAAAAATCCCAGCGAAAAGGATTGGACAAAACACGTGACTCCGCCAAGGATGTAAGGTCAACGCTGCGCTTCGCTGAGCAGACAATGTTCCATTGTCATAGTCATATATATATACATACCCACAATACATATTTAAATATACTGTTTCAGAAAATAGAACAGGTGTCTTCTTCATGTAATAGTGTGTTGTGAATATATCCTCATGACGATGCCAATAAGACAAATAGCTCCAAAGATAACACAATGACAACATTATTAATGGGAGCAAAACTCACATAGAAACAAGGTTCTATGGGGTTTCTTTTCAGAAAATATAAACAAGATTTATTGTTACAACATTTTATAAACATCGAGAGGAAATCTGCTTAAGTCTGAGATTCAATCGCCGTTACTCAAGCACGACTATACATACGCCTTTGAATGTCTTCTCAGACGTATGCAGGTTTCCTCTCGATGTTTTCCTTCACCGTAAAGCTCGTGGTGTGACTAATCACTGTACTTAAGTTCAGAAAACCTCATTGGTACAGTCGGGATTCGAACTTGCGACCTTTGCGTCGCAGGCAACTGCTCGAACCACTCGGCCACTACGGCTTCAAGATCACTTGTATGTAAGTTAACGTCCAGTAGAATAATCAAGTAAGTTTTAAGATGATCTTGTAGTGAAAACATGTACTAGGCGAGCAGAGCAACAAGGAGTTTTATCTAAAGTAGGGCTCCGGCATGGTAGAAGAGATAAGCAGGCGGCGCCGCGTACCATGGTAAAGTAGAATAATTCATAAGCTCTTAAGATGATCTTGCAGTGAAACACGTACCAGGCGAGCAGAGCAAACAAGAGTTTTATCTGAAAGCGGTGGGCTCCGGCATGGGCGGTATATTGATGGGCGGCGGCGCCGCGTAACTACGGGTAAAGCAGAATAATCGGGCAAGTTTTAAGATGATTCGCAGTGAAAACATACCAGCGAAGCAGAGCAAACAAAGGAGCGATTCAGCGCAGGGCCCGGCACGGGGTGGTGTTACGGGCGGCGGCGGCGCCGCGTACTCATGGTAAAGCAGAATAATTAAGTAAGTTTTAAGATGATCTTGTAGTGAAAACATGTACTAGGCGAGCAGAGCAACAAGGAGTTTTATCTAAAGTAGGGCTCCGGCATGGGGTGGTACATGGGCGGCGGCGGCGCCGCGTACTCATGGTAAAGTAGAATAATTAAGTAAGTTTTAAGATGATCTTGTAGTGAAAACATGTACTAGGCGAGCAGAGCAACAAGGAGTTTTATCTAAAGTAGGGCTCCGGCATGGGGTGGTACATGGGCGGCGGCGGCGCCGCGTACGCATGGTAAAGTAGAATAATTAAGTAAGTTTTAAGATGATCTTGTAGTGAAAACATGTACTAGGCGAGCAGAGCAACAAGGAGTTTTATCTAAAGTAGGGCTCCGGCATGGGGTGGTACATGGGCGGCGGCGGCGCCGCGTACGCATGGTAAAGTAGAATAATTAAGTAAGTTTTAAGATGATCTTGTAGTGAAAACATGTACTAGGCGAGCAGAGCAACAAGGAGTTTTATCTAAAGTAGGGCTCCTGCATGGGATGGTACATGGACGGCGGCGGCGCCGCGTACTCATGGTAAAGTAGAATAATTAAGTAAGTTTTAAGATGATCTTGTAGTGAAAACATGTACTAGGCGAGCAGAGCAACAAGGAGATTTATCTAAAGTAGGGCTCCTGCATGGGATGGTACATGGACGGCGGCGGCGCCGCGTACTCATGGTAAAGTAGAATAATTAAGTAAGTTTTAAGATGATCTTGTAGTGAAAACATGTACTAGGCGAGCAGAGCAACAAGGAGTTTTATCTAAAGTAGGGCTCCTGCATGGGATGGTACATGGACGGCGGCGGCGCCGCGTACTCATGGTAAAGTAGAATAATTAAGTAAGTTTTAAGATGATCTTGTAGTGAAAACGGCAAATCCATCGGCACAATGTACTAGGCGAGCAGAGCAACAAGGAGCTTTACCTAAAGTAGGGCTCCGGCATGGGGTGGTACATGGGCGGCGGCGGCGCGTACTCATGGTAAAGCTGCGGCGGATGCGCCGGGTGGTGCGGCGAGAGATGGTGGCCGTACTCCCGGTACTCGCCCTCGCCGCCGAGCGAGCCCAGCGCCACCGGCATGTAGGCCACCTTGTCACCGCGCCATCATTCTATGTTACACGTATAATGCTCGAGTCCGATTTGAACTTTCCAAAAGGAATGGAACTCGCGCGTTCTAATCTCCTGGTACTTTTCACTGGCACTCACTCTGTGACTGTTGTATTCTGTGGCCTTTCTCACTTAAATTTTCACTTTCTTATTTCGACTATACGTATATCGTATATATAGATGTGTATATAAATAAATATGTAAATATATTATGTATGGTTTTTTTTTTACTAACTTTGGGCACTTTGGTTTGTATAATTAATTATCTATACGAATTCACTTTAAAACCGTTCTAAGCCAATTTTGAAGCAGACATATGAAATTAAAATTCAAAATCAATATTATTATGTGTATCCGACTACACTACACACGAAGGAACAGTGCGTTCCATATTTTAAATGCTCGTAAAATCGACCGCAAAACTTCACTAGCGGAGCCATCGCGTCACGAACGCGACTGATAAAAAGCATTTCGAATTTTTCGCGCGGGAAGTGTCATCGTCGAGTGAAGAGAACGTCCTAAATCCCTTATATACTTAGGCGTTGCCACGCGACTGTAGATCTAATGCGGCGGCGTTAGAAGCGATAAGGCGATTGATACGGACGCGAGCCGTCGGGCTGGCAACGCCGCGTCAGCTGGCCGAGCTAGTAAAGAGCCACGTTCGAAAAGGTCAACTTCGGTTACAATTTTTTTTCTATGCATCGGCTATTTTCGTGTTGTTTGTGTTTTATCATCGATTTATTGATTGTTGCTCCATTTGAAGCGACGAGTAAGTAAAAATTTGGATTTAAGATATCCTAAAACGATACGACAGCTAAGTTTCTCATATTGATAAATTTGATTTAATTCTGTATTGTTGCAATAATATTGCAATTCACCGAGTTCAGTGAACTAGAGCATTGATGTAACTTGATATACATACATATATCTTTATATAAGTTTAGTCTGATACCTACATATTTGATAAAATTATCTTTTTAAACACAAATTTAAGGAAATCTACAAATCGTAGCCGTTCGGACGTGAATGTTCACTTGTATTCATCGCAATCGAATATTCATATTCGTACAAATTACACGAAAAACATGAAAAAATTATAAAGACAGCTATTGTTTTCACGGGACGGACAAGGCCTCGAACGCATGCGGCGTTGCCACTCCCCGCGTTCGCGCCATACTTTTTACTGTTTCTTAGCACATAGAGCGCTCATTACTGTGGTACGCACACAACCGCGCTGATATTGTTATATCCGTCCTACATAGTGCAAGATGTACATAGCTCGACTGCGGCCGCCACGGGTATGTAGGTAAACTACGTGTGCGCAAATCAAATATTACATACATCTATAAATACAGACGTGTCCATGAAACCTGCCACGCAACGCTCAGGAGAGCGTCTTTTCAAAATTTAGCGCCATACTGTCGACGTCGTAGTGACGTGCGCGTTACGTCTTACATTTAATATTCGAAATTCGAATGGGGTATGTATAGCGCTGCCCGAACGATTTGACGGATAAATATTTGTTTGCGTAATTACACACAAAATGTTAAAATTATTTTATAACGTGTCATTGGCATGCTGTATGTCTCACACATATTAAATAATGTATATTATATGAACACGGAAGCCGCGCGAATGGCAAATAATTCACTACAAATTTTAAACACATTTAAGGACAAAAAAGCGTCGCGCCTGAAAAGACACTGAACAAAAACGCGCACAATTGTCATTCAAACCGGAAAATCCTACAATTGGCGAGAGATCCCAAGGAGACTGCCTTGAGTCACATCGTTATCACGGGCACACACTGATAGCCGACCTAAACAATACACGCGCGAACCTTGCAATGCACACACACGCCGCCGCACCGCTCTAAAAGCTTATAATTAAACTGATAACAGCCAGTTGTAAAATTAGACGATACAATACGATTAAAAAAAAAGATATTCAGCAAGAAACCGCGGACGTGTTGGCGTTCCGTCAGTCAAAGCGGAATGTGTGTCATGCCGGCGTGTCAATGACTCCGCACTTAGCTAGCTCGCACAATGTACTAAGCGCTACACGTAAACAGTACGGACACGTGCGCCGGGGAAAACTCCGCACACAGCCGCCCCGGAGAAAATCGAGCACGATCCATGGCAGCGGACACCTGACCTGAAAACTTCGCGTGTTCATAGCGTCCGCTGCACCGCGCGCCTGCCGCTCGACAGCCAAATGCGCGTAAAAATATTGCCTATCGGCTAATAGCAGCCGGCAAATCGATAGACTGATGAGCAAAACAATATACGCGTCCGCTTACGCTACTCGTTATATCGACATCGACTGGCGCTACTGATCGTAAGCGACCGATATCGAATTTGAAACTGCAACGTAAATAGTTTTGAAAAGAGAACGCTAGAGTTACCGGCGCGACGGCGCGTACACTGCACCTATGTAATCCAAGCCAATACATAAGAGAAGTGTGCCGCTCTGTGACGGACGAGTGACGAACTGTCAGGCACTCGGGAAAGTTCGTGGCTGCTCGGCTCGTATTCGGGCGGGCCGCGGCGGCAAGTTCGGATATATTACACGATTAGATTATGTCAGAGTGATTAATAGTGAAAAACCGGTCGTTGTCTTAGGTCAATCACATCCGAGCGGCCACAATGGACCAAAATCAAGTTTCAACGGTCAAGTGGCGATTCCGTATCGTCTTAAGGTCGTTACGATAACGTAGTGGAGCAATTGAAACTTTATAAATCAATTGCTATTGTAAAGTTATCTCTGTGTACATTTAGCCGAAGCAACGATGGCAATTCAACATGGAATTAATTCTCTAAATGGGTATAATTGAATAAGAAGCACTTAAGACTAAATTGGCAGGATATTTAATCAAAGGAAAGGCGGTTGATAGCAACAGTATCTACTGAATTGAATTTTGGCTTAGACGAGGATGCTGATAGACCAGCTGATGATCTGAAATTGATTCAATCTTAAATCTTATATAGCCGTATAAGGCGTAAAAGATGTCCAAAGAGCATTTTCTTGTCTCTTAAAGCGTGAGTTTTGGAAACTTTTGCTACTTAACCGGGCAAAGACGAGACCTAGGCCTCCAGCCAGGCACTTTAATGTACAAAGCAACTGATGGCACCCGCTGTGGGGTACGGTCCTCGGCTTAGAGCGTTGCTGGACTGGTTTCAACGAGCCGTGATGGCTGAGGTGTTTATATAGTCACCTACAACGTCCAGATTGCAGATTCGAAGAGTTTTGTCTGAACCAAAGTGTAGGTCATAGAGTCGAGGTTGGGAATGTCAAAAGTACTCGCAACCGCCACGCATTTTGGAGGAGCAATGAGTGTATACGATGCGAAAGAGACCTGGAGAAGTATGTAAAGAGCATCTTGGTGCATTTTCCACTATCCCATGTTGGCGACCTGATCTATCAAACACGAAGGCGCGAAGATGACTGTACCTTAACCACCAACTTAAGTTTTTCTCCTACAGTATCCTACTTGCGAAATGGGTTCAAGGTAGCAAATTAGGTCAATCAAGAATATTCACGTTACAATTACGTTGGTTTGGACACATAGAAAGGATGAGTGAAGAAAGATTGACGAAACAGATATACAAAGCGAAAGTGTGTGCAAGAAGAGGCAGAGGAAGGCCACGTTCCAACTACCTGGATCAAATAGATCGGACTCTCAAGGACGGGAACGTTAAGAGTACTCGAAACCGACGAGCATGTATGAAGAGACTGATGAATGTGGTTGAAGCGAAAGAGGTATGTAAGTCTAGAGAGAACTGGCGCTCTATACTCTCTGCCTACCCCGTTAGGGACTTGGCGTGATGATATGTATGTATGTAAGAATGTTCAAACGACAGATATATGCATTTGTCCCTTACACTCAACTGAGTAATAATGGCAATTACATTAATTGTAACTGATCCCCTGAATGTCTAACTATATAAGCTGATCTACTGATGCAACGTATCAGTCGAAAAGAGTAACCATGGAGTTTCTTGCCGGTTCTTCTCCATGCAAACGACCGAACGAACCGTGCATCTTTATAAGCATAAAACGTCGAAGAAGATGCACGGTTCTTTGGAACCTAGGAGGGCACTTGCCCTCCTAGGCCTATGTGAAATAAAATATTTTGAAAAAACCCGTGATGGCCGAGTGGTCGCTAGTTCGAATCCCGACTGTACAGTACTGTACACTGTGTACTGTACTGTACAGTGACTAGTCACACCACGAGCTTTACGGTGAAGGAAATCATCAAGAGGAAACCTACATACGTCTGAGAAGCAATTTAAAGGCGTATGTATAGTTGTACTTGAGTAACGGCGATGGACTCGCCATCTGTCACATTGGCAGGACCTAAAAATATATCTTTGGCAGAAAGTGGGTGTGTGATTTTCTCACGCCTTCCCACAAGGGTCATCATCAAGGGACATCACTAATTTGATTTTGAGTCGAAATTTCAGGACGACAGCGATGTAACTTTCAAATGAACGGTGCAGACTGAAGCTACAGTTCGAGAGAAAGTCGGAGAAAGCAATGTCGTTGGAGGCCATTTGACGCTTCAACGGAGAATCTTTACTGTTTTTACTTACATTAGATTAGACTAGATGTACCCTGCCGTTTCATCCGTGTAAAATTTCATTTATTTGGCAACAATTTCCCCAATTTTGCAACATTTTTCATTAACACTCCGCTCCTATTAGTTGCAGCATGTAGTTACCTAGCGTTTAGCCTACCCCAATAATCAGGGTAACTAAATGCAAAAATATTGATTCAAATCTAATTTGTAGTAAGAGCCATGGCGGCCAGTGGTTCAATTGCCTGTTACACAAATATGACAAGTGGTGTCATACCACGAGCTTTACGGTGAAGGAAAACATCGAGAGGAAACCTGCATACGTCTGAGAAGACAATCAAAGGCGTATGTATAGTCGTGCTTGAGTAACGGCGATGGACTCGCTTTCTGTCACGTTGGCACCGGAAATATATTATTCTCCTGCGGAAATTGGGTGTGTGGGTACTACTTACAAACCTCTGCCTAGTCCTTCGGGGACCCTAGTGGTGAGGCATGAAGATACAAAATCTACGATTATGAAGAGATCACAATCATCTGGCAAGAGTTATAAATTCCCTTAAACCGTTGTCAGTTGCAAGAATCAAAATTTTGTTATTGTATATGCCTAATGATTTGAAAAGAGTAACCATGGTGTTTCTTGTCGGTTCTTCTCCATGGAAACGACCAACCCGAACCGTGCACCTTTTCCCACGTTTCATAAGTGCCCACCTAGGCGTATGTGAAATAAAAATATTTTGATTGATTACATATAATATAATGTGACTTTAAAGTATATCTTAACGTCTTTCAAACATTACCGAAGGGTGCAGAGGTGTGTTGTACCCACACACCAAATTTTCGCCGCATTAATATTTTAGTTGCCAACATGACGGATGGCGAGTCCATTGCCGATACTCAAGCACTACTACATACGTCTTTGAATTTCTTTCAAACCACACCACAAGCTTTACGGTAAAGGGAAACGTCATGAGGAAATCTATGTACGTTGAGAGGAAATTCAAAGTACAGTCAAGTCTTGGATTATGTGACAGATTCACAATCTGTAATTTTGCACCTAACAGGAACAGGTGAATTCTTCATACGTTTATCCATTGGGTAGAGTCGAGGAAGACTTGAATTTAAAAAGAATTAATACTATTATTAAATAGTGTTCATTAGAAATTAAAACCAATAAAAATATAAGTATGATATAACAAGTCACCAATTATGTTAATTTAATTAGAAATTATCGATAAAGCAATGTTTTTATTAACATTCAAAATCAAAATCGAAATCTTTTCGAGGTGGCCCAGGTGGGCACTTATAAAACGTCGAAAAAGAAGCACGGTTCCATGGAGAAGAACCGGCAAGAAACTCCATGGTTACTCTTTTCAAATCATTAGGCATATACAATATATTTTTTTTTCGTTACAGCAATAGTACCCAAGTATGGGGGAACAACGTAGGCCCGACAATAGGTCGTTGCTTACTATACAAAGCATACATTAATCGATTCGGACTTATGTAACGCCATGCTCACATCACTATATCCGAAACTTTTTAATTCATTATTTAAATCTAGAACATTATTTTTAAATATCGAACGAGGGAAATTTTCTTAAAAGTTCATTCAAAGATCTCGTATAGTATACTATTAAACTGATAACATTGTATAAATACGTTTGTGTTTGTTTTTTTTATACACATTTAAATATTAGCCATTAAGGTTTTTTAGACTCTTTGTTTTAGGGGAAAAAAGAACTGTTCTTGATGTATAGAAATTCATTGGGAAATTAATTAAATTGACACTAGAATGAAGAAAAGAGGAACTAGCGGAAGTCAATCTAACATCCAGAAACAAGTTAATCAAAGTTAGCGTAATATTTTACCACGATTCCCTAACGGGGTAGGCAGAGAGAATAGAGCGCCAGTTCTCTCTAGACACATACCTCTTTCGCTTCGTACACATTCATCAGTGCCTTCATACATGTCCGCCGGTTTGGAGTACTCTTGCTCTTGCCGCCTTTGAATTGCTTCTCAGACGTATGCAGGTTTCCTCTCGATGTTTTCCTTCACCGTAAAGCTCGTGGGTGTGACTAATCGCTGTACTTAATTTTAGAACAACTTGGTACAATCGGGAATCGAAATTCGAAAATTCAAATTTCGAACACAACGACGCGATATAATATATTCACTTCATTTTATTCATTCATATTAATATGGAATATTCGGTCTGTAGGGAGGTCACTGAACTCAGATCAAAGTTTTTTTTTAAATGTTACTCCTTTAGTCACGAACAAAATAAAATCCTGACTTGTTTTGTCATTTTGAAAGGGATTTATTGCGATACCTTTTATCAAAGAGTCAGCTTGATACATACATACATACATACACTCAAGGATGAGGACTTCGAGGCTGAACAGGACGAAGCGTTGTATGTAAGTCTAGAGAGAACTGGCGCTAGGAGACTCCTACGCCGTGAGGGACTCGGCATAAGTCAAACTGACTCTATTATTAAAGCGGGTAAGTGTTGGGCATGAAGTCGAAGACAGAATAATAATAAATTCAGATCGGGCAATCTATATATCTATATAATAAAATTCATTGTTAGGTAACATTTTTTTTTTATTAATAATGACCCTGAATGAAGGTTTGGAGAAAAATACAATATAAGGTCGGTAGCATTATAGATAGTGCCATCCACGAAGACACGCCCCACTATCCTCCCCTATAGTTTACAGTGTAAGTGTGCAACCTTCCACTAATGTGTGAGTATTGTCGGTACACACTGATTACCTATGAGTGCACGCACACTATAATTAATACACTCGGGTCATACTGCACGGATCCCGCGACCCCCTCGACTAGAATCTATCTAAGATCTATACTGACAGTCAATAGCCAATGATGTGCGTCTTTTGCCTATGACAGCTGTCAATAGTGTTTGCCGCGCTTTGTCGTGAGTTTTGTGAGTAAAGACTAAAGAGTCAATGTTATTAAATTAAAGTACCTATTTTACTCCCCATATGCTCATTTTAATTAACGCTCCAAGCTCTGCGTAAATTAAACAAACCACAAGCAATGATAAGCATTCATTGATCACAATCACCTATCTAAATACAGGCAGCTAACACAGCGAAGTCCAAAAATAAAGTAAAAAAAAAA
>JACCPG010000080.1:0-24965 GCA_016069955.1 Drepana arcuata
AATATCGTTGTCCCGTTTCCATAGTAAGTAAGTAAGCTTTGCTTAGTTTAGTACTAGGTCAATTTGAGTGGAATTGTCCCAAGGTATATATTTATTTATACGTTCCGTATCGATGAGCACGGCCCTTGATCCAGCCATCCAACGAGAGCCTCTTTAGACGTTGGTCGAAACTCCATCAAATATTTTCATAATTATTACCTCAGTAATAATAGACCATTAGTGCGGTGGACAGATCGTACACAAACAGTCGAGTCTTGACACGCGGTCGCTTGCCGCCTATGTCTTACGTAGGACCTGCCAATAAGCCCAAGGTTGGCAGTGCTAGCAGCATCAGAGAACTTCTCACAATGTGTTGCTGCGAGCCATACTCACTGCAGGAGCACAACACTCCTAGTAGCAGTGCCATTAGTCTGGGATCCTCTGTATAGTCAAATAACTCCGATTCGTCACTATAATAACCTCTCAGGGATATCATAATAACCTCTGTTACAACATCTCTCCAACTCTTAGCTATTATTATTTGGGTTATTGACATCAATGCAACAATAACGTGAAAAACTCACATTTAGTTTTTGTTTCAAATCGAATCAGAGCTGAACAAATCGGTACAGGCAATCGGCAATTAAATTGTTTGACGCATTCTACGACCAGACGATTGGCTTGATCAGCTCAAGGTGAACACAATTCGAAGTCACGTGATCATGTCTCTTCGATATATGACTGAATCCATTTGATCGGATATACATATGTATATGTAGCTAGCACACACCCCAAGGTTTCAACCGCGTAAAATTGGTAGATTAAGCCGTAGTGGCCGAGTGGTTCGAGTAGTTGCCTGCGTCACAAAGATTGTAAGATTGAATTGAACTAATAAGTTTTTCTGATCTGTAGTAGGTACAGTGATTAATCACACGACGAGCTTTTACGGTGAAGAAAATAATAGTGACGGATAAACGAATAAATATTGTAAATCTGTGGTATAACCTTACTTTATCACATCACGTAACTGATCTAGCTGTTATCCGCGTTACCACAGACCGTTGCATCTCCGGACCGTGACCGGGTAACGGGGAACTATTAGCAATCTGTGGTAACGGTCGCGCTAAAATACTGCCACTCGAAATTAAGTCACTTTCTCATAACGGGTAACTATTACTGGACTTCATAAGATTACTTTCATTAGCTGTTATTTTTATAACCATTTACCCGAAATAAAAGTATGTAAATGCTTATTAAGAAAAATAAAGATGGCATCATTGAGGTACCCCTTCATATCACCAGTGAACTCCTATATAATTGAAGCTTTGGACGTTCGGTACACGTGCTGTGCCGAAAAAAGTTTTTTTTTGAGTATTAATGTTTTTATTTAATTTTTTTTACCCAAAATAATATTTTGATGATTTAACTACAGTTTATTGACCGCCGAGGTTCGAACTGGTCATCTTGACTTTGCAGGTGTGTGCTTTAACCGACCACCATACACTGCCCGCTCCTTTGCTGTATATCGTCAATCTTACTTTTTATATCACAATGTGGCAAAAGAGCTTGCGGTCCGCCTGATGGTAAGCGGTTACCGCCGCCTATGGACGCTTGCGACCCAAGGGGTGTGGCTCGCGCGCTGCCGACCCTGCAGAAATATTCTGACACCTTTCTTGAACTCCATGCTGTACTCTCCAGGGATTGAGGTTCTCAACGGACACAGCTTACCTAAAAGTTTTTCCGCGAACAATCGGGCGTATTTCGCAAAATAATTTTACCATACGATCACGCAGTCCATCAGGACAGGGAGAGTAGAGCGCCAGTTCTCTCTAGACTTACATACCTCTTTCGCTTCATCCACATTCATCAGTCTCTTAATACATGCTTGCCGGTTTCGTATTCTCTTGACGTACCCAGCCGTGACTCTACGACGGATTTGATCATAAAAATAACTATGAATGTTTTTTTCGGTTGGTGCAATACAATTTATAGCGTGAAACGAAATATTGGACAGGCATCAATTAAAATTTACTATTTCGTTGACATGATACATTGGACCAACATGATGCAACCCTTTTTATAACTTTATAAGTACGTACGTAGATATATTTAAATGATCACGGAACTCGCGTCCCGTTTGTGAATCTTAATTGAAAAGATATGTAACTTTGACTCATGACAGCTTCTTTAGGAATATCTTAAAAGGAAAGATTGAGGGGAAACAAAACACTACTATCCCCATACCTTCCCACAAGGGTCCCCGAAGGGATAGGTAGTACCCACACACCCACTTTCCGCCTGAGATATATTTTAGGTACCAACGTGACAGATGTCGAGTCCATTGCCGTAACTCAAGCACGTATGCAGGTTTCCTCTCGATGTTTTGTTTTTCTTCACCGTAATGCTCGTGGTGTGACTGATCCCTGTTCGAAAAAACTCATTGGTACAGTCGTGGTTCGAAAATGTTACCTTTGTGTCGCAAGCAACTACTCGAACCACGAGTTTGCTATCATGCTACCAAGGCCCTAATGCATGTACAATATGTCCATTAACTTTCTTACTCTTCCATAAAGTTTGACTTCAGCTTAAATACGACTTGCCATTGCTATCCATGTGCGAAAGTGACCGATGTATATGACAGAGAAAACTGTTCCTTTTGCAGTAAATAATATACGCACTAACACGACAGGTCCCTTCGATATAAAACATAATCTCACATCAATGATCCGGTGGTCATAATAATATGATGCGAATGCGGACGTCCGCGTGTGGTCATGGCTGACCTCAATGGAACGAATGGTCAGTACCCAGAACCTTTCTATCTATCTATCTTTAAATATATAATACTAGCTACTAGCTACTAGCCGCCCAGCTTCGCCCGGGTGAAAAAGTAAAATTTCCTGAAACACGATTGCAGCGCCACCTATCGGGTCCAATTGTGATGTAAGTTATCCTATCTTTTAAATTGGGTCAAACTGCACACGGTGTGCAAATTTGATTGAAATCGGTTAAGTTGTTCATGAGCCCATCGCGGAGTTAATTGCCATAAAAATGGTTATAGTGAGTCAATCTTAAAAGATAGACATGCTGTCGCGGACTTTCTTTAGAACTTAAAGAAGAACAATTCCCTCATACTTGATATTTTCGTAACTTAAACCGTTTACGCAGCGCACGCAACGGAAGCTCTCAAAAAGGAATACTTTTTCCCGTTCTTGCAACATTTTTCATCCCCGAAGGGGTAGGCAAAGGTCTTTAGGTAGTACCCATACACCCACTTTCCGGCAGGAATGATGACTCCGAGAGATGTTTTAGGTGCTAACGTGGCAAGAGGCGAGACCATCGCTGTTACTAAAGCACGACTATATATAATAATAAATAATATGTCCTCACGCCTTCCCACAAGGGTCCCCAAAGGAGTAGGCAGAGGTGCATAGGTAATACCCACCCATCCACTTTACTATACTATATATATGTATATACGTTATTTGGCATGCATCTCAAACATATGCAGGTTTCCCCTCGATGTTTTCCTTTACCGCAAAGCTCTTAGTGTGTCTGATCACCGTGCTCAAGTTCAGAGAAACTCATTGGTACAGTCGGGATTCAAACTTGCAATGTTTTGTCGCCAACACTGCTTTTTTATAATATTATACTTATATTTGAAGTATTATTCATCACACACTAGACTACTGTACAAAAAAAGTATTTAAACAGTTAAGTAATGAGGTATGCGCGTAATTAATTGTAATTGTAATGTTGACATCGATCAGAACAGGTGTTCGCGGCAAATCAAGGTATTGTACGTTCCGTACACGTCCGTGTTATACACGGCACGCAGTAAGTGTAAATATATACGCTAATTTACGGACACTTAAATAAATAAATAATAAATACCTTGGGACAATTCCACACAAGTTGACATAGCCCTAAATTAAGCAATGCTTGTGCTATGGGAACTAGGTAACGATATATTTACTTACTAGCTGTGCCCGCGACTTCGTCGGCGTGGACGGCATTTTTAATTTTCGTATTTTTTTTTCTTTTTTTCAATAAAAAGTATCCTATGTTACTTCTAATACCTCCAAGAATATGGGTACAAAGTTTTATAGTGATCTCTTGAGTAGTTTTTCCGTGGAAGCGTAACAAACAAACTTACATTCACATTTATAATATTAGTAAGATATAGATAGTTGTAAACATACACTAGCGGTCCGTCCCGGCTTCGCACAGCCTATGTCATTCTGGGTAAATGTAGCTTTCCAATGGTGAAAGAGTTTTTTAAATCGGTCCAGTAGTTTCGGGGACTATTCAATACAAACATACATACTTACATACAAATCGTTCCTCTTTATAATATTAGTATAGAAGTAAGTAAGAGCCGTGGTGGCCGAGTGGTTCGAGCAGTTGCCTGCGACGCAAAGGTCGCAAGTTCGAATCCCGACTGTACCAATGAGTTTTTCTAAACTTAAGTACAGTGATTAGTCACACCACGAGCTTTACGGTGAAGGAAAACATCGAGAGGAAACCTGCATACGTCTGAGAAGCAATTCAAAGGCGTATGTATAGTCGTGCTGAGCAACGCCGATGGACTCGCCATCTGTCACGTTGGCACTTGAAATATCTGTGGTGGAAAGTGGGTGTGTGGGTATTACCTATACACCTCTGCCTACCCCTTCGGGGACCCTTGTGGGAAGGCGTGAGGATGTACAATCGTATTGAAGGCAGGCGTAATCGCGGGATACAGCAAGTTGTTAATTATCCGTGATCCTGACCCATAAACGTCCCGTTAGGAGGCAAGTCCGTCTCCCATCAGCATTCAGTTCGCACAGTGGGCAGCGCGAAGGCGGTCAGCTGTCGACACATGTACTAACGGTCCTAGCCGGATAGGGCTCCGATTCTATACACGTCGTGTCTTCGGGTTGTACATAATGTTTTGCTCGCTCTACGACGCGTTAAAGTAGCTTTACATTCAACCATGCCACAAATTGTAATAGAACTGGCGCTCTACACTCTCTGCCTACCCCGCTAGGGACTCTGCGTGATGATATGTATGGACATATGTATTATATAAAAACTAAGATCCATGGTTTGACTGTACCAATGTGTCCTCTTATGAATACATATTTAGTTTACGTTTAGTTTATAGTGAATTGTAAACTTTTGCAAATATGGTGATGTCCCGTTTTAAAAAATATAAAAATTCAGACACTTGACCTATAATAAAATGGCACTACAGATAAAATACAATTAAATTACAATATCATTAAATTAGATCGAGCAATTATAACCTAAAACAAAATGCCTATGTTTTGCTTTGCCTGCGCTGGTATCGTAAATAGTTTACTTTCTATTACTGTATATCTGTGGTGGAACTGTGTTGGGGCGGCGTGATGATATAATAATTATTATATCCCTGACGGGTCAGGAAAAGAGTGCCAGTTCTCTCTAGACTTACATACCTCGTTTGCTTTGTCCACATTCATAAGACTCTTCATACATGCTCGCCGATTTCGAGTATTCATGACGTTCCCATCCTTGAGTATTACGTAAAAATGTTACAAAAAAAATTGGACTCCAATTATCGTGGTATGTTTTCTCTCTGTAACTTCATTAGTGCAGACCGGGGTCCGTAGTAAAAATAAAATTATAAATATCTGTGGCATTGACCCATAGACAATTTGTATTTATAAATATTAAAGCGTGCTGCGTATTAATGTCACTCGTAATTGCTACGTAATGAAATATGCGACCAATTGTTGGCACAAACATTGGAATACGTGTGTACTTCGATTTCTATATGCTGCCAACATTAGGCCAATAGCTATGAATGAGTAACAACCCATTAAGTTTGCTTCTCTGTGTATGTTCTACCGCTTGTATTAACGGAGTGTTCTGACGAATTGTTCGACGTGATGTTCCGCTATCCTCTCCCACTGCACCTCTCGCCATAGACGGAAATGTATACCCATACCTTAGAACCAAACAGGTATCGCACTTCCTCGGAAAGAACACCATAGAATTCCAAAAGAAGGGAGTGATTAGATTCCCGCTGGGGCGGCAGAGAGCGTGCGATATCTTTGGTGTTGCAAGTGTCTATTATCGTCGGTAACCGCTTACCATCAAGCTGGTCACATGCCTGTTCGCCACCTTAAAAGTATACAAATATATATTCGTACTTTCGAATTGTGTGAATTGTTATACACAGATAGCTTGGAGAAGTACCTAGAGTAAGAAACTGCATTGGCAATACTTTAATATTATACAAGCGATGTTTGCAGTTTCATCCGCGTAAATTATATTTCATTGTTTAATTTACCTGTAATAAACCTAACCTAACTGTTAATCCAGTTTGTAATGTACCAAATTGCCAATTTCGTTTAAAGTTTCGTATTTATACATAATTTTCGTAAGATATCTACCCAGCGACTATAGACTGACAGTCATGCAGGTTGACAACTGACGTAACTATAGTAAAACCGCACTCTATTAGAGTTAGAGGTATGAGATATCACTAATGTATATTTTATAGTTTGTGGTTGTGTGTGTGAAACGTTTGTAACTTCGCGCTGTATTTGTATAACATTTTGTATCGAGATAGTTCATTAACCTAAACATTTGATGGGCGATTAAATAGTATACTGTGCTCATTTGCAATGCCAAGCAAATTTCATTTGCTCTATTGTTTGAACAGTATAATAAGTATGTTTTTAAATAACGCTAACGCCATCTAGCGTTTTTTTTGTGTAGGTTCCTTCGCTGTCGGATGCGGAAGAATATCAAACTATCAAAGAATCCACTTGAATGAATATTTTAGAAGTCAACGATGACAAATATACTTACATAGATTTTTATTTAGATAGTAGAGGAGTGTATAATACGCTGAAGTTGTTTAGAAATTACGTCAGTCAGTGTAGGCAAGAATGGAGAAAGTCCATTGTTGCCGTGATGTACTAAGATTGTTTACTACTTTAATTAATTCTACGCTGAGTCACTCACTCCCCACCTGGGAGAGTTGTGCAACTTGAATATTACGATATTGTTATAGGGCGCCATCTATCATAAAGCTTCGAAAAGAATGGAACTATGTAATTTACTTTTTAATTGGAAGTTGTCATTTTGTGTTATTCAATTTAAATTCGAAATTAAAATAATTTAATCACTCACAATAAGTGGCCCTTATATAAATTTAAAAAAGTCGTATTTAGCGTTTTAACATAGTAATTGTTCGCAGGAGACAGTGGTAGCACTCACGCTTTGTACCTCGAAACGATAGTCGAGGAGACGAGCGATGATTTGCGCTCCGAACGCTCGTCGGCCGCCACATGGCTCTCCGACTCAGATGCAGACTCCGTCATACATGTGCGAGGGACGGCAGGTTGGTACAATTTTTATTCACCAACTTGTCTATGATGTAAGAAATATACAGTGTGGTTAGATGATGTATTTTTATGACAGCGCCATCTAGTAGCAAATCCTGTAACTGTTGAAAGCACATCACAAAAATAACTCACAAAGATTACACGTCCAATTAGTTTCTTGAGATAACCAGAGATGGCGCTGTTTTTATTTAATTTTTATTCACGTAGTTGAAAACGTAGGTTCATAGAAAGTTAGATTATCCTTAGAACCTCATACAAAAAAAGAGCTTTCAATGCCTTTTTTAAACGATATTACAATTGTACTATGAGGCAAATGTGCAAATGTTTGAATCTAGGTAGGTATGTTCAATGTAGATAATCAATTAGTTTTTATTACAATCCTTATGTATGACTACCAGATTTTGGCAAAGTATTTATTCGTGTATTTCATTCTACGAATCTTTTGGACTCTATCCAAGTCTAAGTAATGAATACGCATTCGTGTCATTGTCATTGTCGACGTCTGGACAGCGCCACGTATTGCGTCGTCCCTTGCTGAGAGTGTTGGAAGCCTTACTAGTGATCTGTGCAGGTTCCGAGTGCGACAGTGAGTCTGAGCGCGAGTGGGCCTGCCCGGCCAAGCGCAGGCGCCGCGAGCGGGCCGCCTCGCCCACCAGCACCGGCTCGCTCTCGCGCTCCTCCAGCCTCGCACAGTTCGAGTCGCTGGAGCGCTCGTGTGCAGCGCCGGCTTCGCCCAGCCTGTCGCCCGACTCGCTGGAGTCCCCGCCCGCCTCGCCGCCGCCTACGCGTGCTCCTCCGCCCCGCACCCACCTCTCCGCAGAGAACCTCAGTGAGGACAGCGGCTACAGCGAGCGCTCGCGCCGCCCGCCTCCGCCGCCGCGCCGCCCGCCCGAAATAGCGCAGTGCTCAGCCGCCGCGGGCAGTGCACCTTGCCTTGCAGATTCCCCCTCTCCCAGTGCCGAGAGGCGGGTGAGCCGCGCCGTGCGCACGCTGTCCCTGCCCGCCGAGCTGGACGTGTGCGCGGAGCCGCGCCGCCCCCCCGCGCACCGCGCTGCCTTTCGCCAGAGCTTCGAAGTGAGCGATCGCCTCACGGTCAGCGTGGCCGACCTCACCGCCCTGGACTACCGGGGGGCACCGCGGCGGCCGCGCCTGCCCCCGCCGCCGCCGCCCCCTCGCGCCCCTCGGGTTCCTCACCCGCCGCCACCACCAGTCCAGATACTCGTGCGGCAACCCACCGAATCTCCAGCCCGGGAACCGAGTGCCGGTAGCGACTCGACCACCGAGTCGGAGCAAGCCTTCGCTCAGGAGATGGAAGCGACGGCGCGTCGACTCGACGAATCTGCGCGACGAGCGCTCGCCGATAGTGGGGACTACGACCGCGAGCTATCGGTGCTGACCGCGCGCCGTCTCCGCGACTCCTGGGGCGTGTGGGACGACGTACTTGACGAACTACGGCGACGGATGGAGCCTTCGTCCGCGTCGCCCTCGCCCCCGCGGACGCCCTCCCCGGACCCGATCAGGGAACCTCCATTCACCTCAACACCCCTGAGATCATCTTGCGACGCGCGGGTGAGATCCACCCCCGAGCTACGAGCGCGTGCGACCCCTCACCGCGAGACGCCCGAGGAGCTGCGGGCGTCGCTGCAACTAGTGGCGCCGCCGCCCCCGGGGGCCGCGCCGCCCATGCGGTCCGTGTCCGCGGGCTCGAAGGGCGTCACGTTCTCGCCGGTGGTGGCGGAAGTCAGCTGGCGAGAGACGAGCGCGAGTAGCACGGCGAGCGAGACGACCGCGAGCGACGACGCGGCCGACGCGGAGGTAGTCGAGGTGGGGGGCGGCGGCGAGGCGGCGCGCGCGCAGGCCTCAGAGCACGCCGCCGCAATGACGGAAGCGGCCGCGCGTGCGCCGCGCAGCCGGATCGCCGGCTTCCTCTCGCGATTCGCTAACTTCCGATTTTCGGGAAGAAAGGATAAAAAATCCCGGGGCGCAGGCGCGAACGGGCGAGCCGGCGTGGCGGGCCCCGCCGCGGCAGATGCGGGCCCGCCAGTGCGCGCGGCGGGCGGCGCGCCGCAGTTCGTGCGTATCCCGCTGAAGGAGGAGGGTGTGTCGCCCCCGGCGGCGGGCGGCGTGGCGCACAAGCCTCCTCGGCCGCGCCCGCCGCCCGCCCCGGCGCCCGGCGTGCTGGAGACGGACGTGGACACGCAGCGCACCGTGCTGCACGCGCGCTCCCTGCTCGCGCTCGCGCCCCCCGAGCTGCGCGCGCCGCGCCCGCACAAGTCGATGGAGTTCCTGCTGGACAAGGACAGCGCGCAAACTATACAGGTCAGTCACAATACCTCTTACCATATATCACACCTCGTGCTCTGGTACCTAAGCATCAATGCAATGCGAGACACACCAGGCCGCGGCGGCCGATCCATGTTTACAAACAGCACGATGGACGCCATATGCCGGCCGGTATTTGCATTAGCTTTTCGCATCTAACGTCAAACACCAGCTGGGAAAGTTAGAATTTCAACACGTATATGACTGACATACTATGTGCGTAATAGTAGGTATATATTGATTTATTTAAAGTAGCGTAGGTAGTTAATGCTAGGCATGAGTTAATGAGGATACTGCACGAGCGTCAGTTACTGCGGTGTCAGTGTGTATCCCGAGGGAACGGGCCTCGTACCGATATGCAGCAAGAGCGACAGGCAGTGAAAGTGAGCACATCTGTTCTAGAGTTATGAATGTTGGCACCATATACGTCGCAATCAGCCGTGGGCGTTGCTTTATAGTTAACATATTGTGCATACATTGATATCGATTGCATTCCACTACTCGGCAATTGAAATTTTACATTGCACATAATTCCTACAGACATGAAAATTCTAAATTTATATAAGGAATTTGCAAGCTAATTTTTTAAGATAATATAGCGTTGAATATGAGATGTCACAAACCCATAAGATTGAATATATATCTCACTATTTACTTGACCAACAGGTTATAAAACAGATGTTAAGATAACATCTTTACAATAGCAGGACGCTACAAGGTTGACGATGTGAGAAATGTTTAGAAAAACAGAAACAAATTAACGTCATTACAAAACAATTGAAATTATGTTCTCACGTTTTTCTCTAACCTTGACAACTCATCGTCATATAAGACACTGTGTTAAAATCGTCTCCCTTATAAGACGTATATGAAGTCATTGTTGGAAAACGTATTAGGTACTTACAAATAGTATGCACAAGTATTATGCAAACACAATCAAGAACGGCATGATGTCACACCAGGCAAAACTATGATTTGAATAGTAATTTATTTTCCTTCAAAACCGATCACACAATTTTACAAAGCACTTAGTGTTAGGGATTACAAGTAAAGGACAAAGAATGCAATTTATTCCCAAAAATATAACCGAATTATCGCAACTTTCGCTGCTAAACTGCGGGTAGCGCCGCGGGGCGCAGCTAGCTGTAAATAAACTTTCCTTTTCAATTGACCTGACTGCCTTTTCTCTTATTAACATACAGAAGTTCACTTGTCATAAGTGATTGATGTTGCATTCAAATCACGTGGACTATATACCTACCTTACCTAGCATATTTTGAGAGTATAGAATCATATTTTAAGTTTAAGATGCGATCAACTAACGTGGCAAACATTTGGCGTAAAGTACCAACCGAAATCGTAAAGTATATGTCTAGGAGTATCCCAGCAAACCCTAGGAATCCAGTCAGACAAACTTGCGAACGTACATTGAGATGCCAACTTGACAGATCTTATCGACAACAAACAAACACGGACCCAGGAAACCCTTATGGAACGTCACATTACAATTAATACATATAATAAATAATATATCCTCACGCCTTCCCACAAGGGTCCCCGAAGGGGTAGGCAGAGGTGTATAGGTAATACCCACACACCCACTTTCCGCCAGAGGTATATTAGGTGCCAACGTGACAGATGGCGAGTCCATCGCCGTTACTCAAGCACGACTATACATACGCCTTTGAATTTCTTCTCAGACGTATGCAGGTTTCATTTCGATGTTTTCCTCCACCGTAAAGCTCGTGGTGTGACTAATCACTGTACTTATGTTCCGAAAAACTCATTGGTACAGTCGAGATTCGATCTTGCGACCTTTGCGTCGCAGGCAACTGCTCGAACCACTCAGCCACCACGGCTCACGGCTACAATTAATACAATAAATATAATTTTACATAATATAAGGCCTATCAGCAGAAGAAACGGCGTAACAAGCTCCCTTTCTTAATTCACTTTGGTTAATTTTATACGTAAATGACGAATCCGCCTATGTCCAGGCTCGCTGCAAGCCTCTGCAGTAAAGCCCATAGAGTAACCAATAACTAAACTAGTATGGAAAACTCCTTGGTTCATTCAGAGCCAATGAGTTTTTTTTACTTTTACGTCTCATATTTTAATAAAAAATAAATAAATAAATATAATCACGCCTCTTCCCGTAGGGGTAGGCAGAGACCACTTCTTTCCACTTGCTACGATCCTTACATACTTCCTTCGCTTCGTCCACTTTCATTATTCTCTTCATACATGCTCTTCGGTTTAGGGTACTCTTGACCTGACCTTTTTTCCAGACGTCCCTAATTTGGTCTAGAAACGTCCGCCTAGGTCTACCACTTCCAACACTTTCATTCACACTCGCCTTATACATTTTTTTCGTCAATCGTTCTTCATTCATTCTCTCGACATGGCCAAACCATCTCAGCATACCTTTCTCAATTTTTGTCACTACATCTTCTTTCAGACCACAACGTTTCCTTATCTCACTATTTCTTATCCTGTCACTCAGCTTAACTCCTATCATACTTCTTAACGCTCTCATCTCAACTGCATTTATTCGGCTTTCATGCTTCTTCTGCCATACCCAACTTTCATCTTTCACTTCCGTACATGAGTGTTTTATTTTATATTTTATATGATGGTATATTGGTATATTATTTTCATTATCTTCGCTCCTAAATATCTTACAACATTATCAAAATATAAGCTGCGTTATGTCGTGCCGTTAAAGACATTTCTAGGGCGAGGACTTGTGATTTTTAGGCTCATTCATGACAAGAAATATGCCCTGGCCTTGCCGGCTTGACCGCATTCGTTAACTTTGACCTCGGGGTCTCAATAGTGATAAGTGCCTTGCAAAATCGATTAAGGCATTGCTTGGTATTATTACTTGGCTCGCGTAGAATTTGTTTGGATACTTCCTTCCAATACCCATTATCCCTTAACTGTCACAAGAGGCGACCAATAGAAGACAAAGCTAGTGGGCAGTTTTGCGCGGGTTTTGACTGCGGCATAACTCAGATGTATGACAACTTTGGCGTCACAATCTCTTCATTTTAAACTCTGCGTTTGCTAGTACTGCTGGGGTATGCGGCTCGTCCTTTAGTTACTTTAGATTCAGGAGCATACAAGGTCTCCTAAATCCACCCCTGGTCATGCTCACGTAATAAAATATTTATCTGTCCAGGCATAAATAAGGGAACCAATTAAACATTAAAACCGCGGCGTTTGTGTCGTTTCTTCTCTTGGCATGGTTTCTTACTTGAAAACAGTGGTAACGATATTTTTATAATATGTAACAATCAATAAGTGTTGCCCGTGTCTCTTATATTGAAATCAAGATTTTTGATTTCATTTGGTTTGAAAAAGTGCAGGAAGGCTCGAATCAAATCGAAATCGGCGTGTTTCTAGGTTTGGGTACCTAAATTATATCTCAGGCGGAAAGTGTGTATGTGTACCTCTGCCTACCCCTTCGGGGACCCTTGTGGGAATTTATTATCTCATTTTATTATTACTCTGGTGTTTTCGGATCGTTTCAGATAATATCCATTGGAGTTTAGGTCAGTAAAAACTACGACAATGTTCATAACCATACATGGATATACAATAATATGAATAATGAATTACGAATGAATAAACGTATTGTTTACGCGAGGCTGAATAACGAGTTTTGAATTAGTCATACTCTTTCGTCATTTGCTATAGTTGCCGAGGTGTGTCAAAGTTCAATAAAGAAGAATCTAGTGGTAAAAAGTATAAGAGTTCTGTGTATTAATTGGGGCCTTGACGTCCTGAAGAGCCATACGTTGTTTCTGAAGCTATTTAAGGTTCAATAATCTCGCTCCTAACTAATATTATGAAAGCGAAAGTATTTATGGATGTTTGTTCCTCCTTCAAAACCAAAACCAGCAAAAACAACTGAACGTTATTGAACTGATGAAATTTGGCACAAAGATTGGCAGATTACTGACTGGAATAACACATAAGATATATTTCATTTACTATACAATTTAGCAAGATCCTGTACCACGTTTAAACTTAATTTAAAATAGCTTTACGGTAATCGAGAAGAAACTCGCATACAATTGAGGAGGAATTCCAAGACGTATGTAGATATAGTCGTCCTTGAGAAACGGCGATGGACTCCCCATCTGTCACGTGGGCACTTAAAAATACCATAGGTTATTGCGTATCTGGCTCCCTCCGAGAACCCGTCGCAGAAAAGTAGTGTTAGAACGCAATTATGTAAATAACAAAGCAGTATTTATTAATCACGACATCGTGCGACCTTAAACATATATTAGTATTCTCGCTAACACATCACATAAACAAACAAACATGATATGAATAAGAGGTAGGTAGATGTTATATAACATTTATATTAACTGTGAGGCCCGAGTGGTTAAGTCACCTGCAAACTCAATATTGCAAGTTCGAACTCCGGCAGTCTGTACCGATGTATTTCTTTAACTTGAGTACAGTGATTTAACAAATTAAGAGGTGAAGGAATGCCATAGGAAACCATCGTGAGGAAACCTTTTGAGATAAAATCTAAGAAATGTATGTTAAGTTGACTCACACTACAACTTAATTTACAAACATATATCATAAATAAATAAATCCCACTTTTCAATGGGATTTATTACACCTCTGCCTTCAAACTTCAATGGCCTCTTTTCCCTGTTGTCATAACACGACAATTACATTGTAATTAGAAGGGTCCTTTAGTGTCATAGATATGTATTATGATCACGCACATTGGAGATATCTAGGGGAGTAGTTTGAACTGTCATTGAAGTCCCCAAAGGAACGACTTACATCACCAACCCCCTCCTATGTAATATTAACTGCGAGAGAAGAGTAGTTGCCTGCGACACAAAGATCGCAATTTCGAATCCTGACTGTACAAATGAATTTTGCTAAACTTAAGTACAGTGATTAGTCACACCATGAGCTTTACGGTGAAGGAAAACACCGTGAGAAATCCTGCACCGTGCTTGAGTAACGACGATGGACTCACCATCTGTCACGTTGGCACCTGAAATATATCTCTAGCGGAAAGTGGGTGACCTTCGGGGACCCTTGCAGGAAGGCGTGAGATGTATATGACGGCTAAAAAGGTATTCAGATTTCGGTCTGCTTGTACACAATACAAGGTTTTTTGTGTATGCAATTGAAATAGATACAGAGGAGTTTGGTCGCGCGAACTTATCGGCTCTAAACAGAATCCAGCTTGCATTCACGCTATTTGATATCTATCTGAACTTGCAAGTGTGACATTAGCTGCGGGGATCTTGATCCTTATACAGAAGTATTTTGCCTAGAGTTGCTGGTGTGTAAAGTGTCCAAGCGGTAACCGCTATAAGGCAGGCCGAGTGCTTGCTTGCGCCACCTTAGAGTTATACCAAAACTATAGTAGATACTTAGCTGTCTCGCCCACCTTTGTTTGGGTGAAGGGAATCATGTTCCTGAAACACGATCGCAGCACCACCTATCGGGTCCAATTATACATCTAAACCATTCTCGAATCCATTTAAAACTACATAAAGAAAGATGACCAACAAAATTTGCCCCCATATTTTCTGCCCTTAATGTCTGCCTCTCTTAGCTTTAGGCTACTTAGCCTAGTGGTAAATCAACACTGCGTCTTATATACATATCTTTTACATATTTTATTGCACCGTTCTGGTAATATACTTAAGATAAAGTAGTTTATATATTTATAAAGTAGTTAATATGTAATTGTCATGTGTATAACTATTTATAAATAGTTCGTTCTAAGTATCGCCATAAAACGCAACAACGAAGTCGTTCAGTTCCTAAATTGGATATTCCTTAGTCTTCAGTTGTAGCTCATAAAATCTCAAGGAACAATGTTTGCAGACGAGCATGAATCGTCTCATCTGTTCAAGATTGTTTTAACCGCAAAGAGCTGTATATCTTGGTCTAGCTCGGTACTTAAATACATACATATCATCACGCAGTCCCTAACCGAGAGTATAGAGCGCCAGTTCTCTCTAGACTTACATGCCTCTTTCAGTTCGTCCACATTCATCAGTCTCTTCATACGTGCTCGTCGGTTCTGTAATATCTCTAATCATCTATATCTTTGTCAAATTTCATCCAATTCCATTCAACTTTCACATTTATTTTGGTTCGTATAATTATTATAAACTAAATACATTGAATCACTATATGTATTGATGAAACCGCATTAAAAGCCGTTGCGTTACTAAATCTAAGCGTACAGACGGCCGGAGCGTCTTTGTTCTATACAATGTCAAAGGGATTTCGTTACGAAGTTGGTATCAGTGCCTTCAAGCCTTTTCCATATATCCAGTACAGAGAAATCGTCCATTTACTTATTCAATTCAATCGTATCGAAAACCTTACCTTTGAATTCTTGTGTTACTAAGTCCTGCTTTGAGATGTAATACTTTTGTCTATTTACATTTTCTGGCAATAGCCATATTGCAGTTCTTTTTTCTTTTTTTTTTGTGATTTTGACAAAGACCCTTCGATTTGATACAGGCGTCTCTGCCAACATTGTCCACAATTTATACCTCTGATATTGTGGTCAGAGACTTTGTTAGCCAGTTTTATTTTCTACTTGGTTTTTTTTTGGTTTGTTGTTTATTCTATTATTATGTGGCGCCGTTTTATTTATTGCTTAGTATACGTTAAGAGTACTCGAAACCGACGAGCATGTATGAAGAGACTGATGAATGTGGACGAAGCGAAAGAGGTATGTAAGTCTAGAGAGAACTGGCGCTCTATAGTCTCTGCCTACCCCGTTAGGGACCTGGCGTGATGATATGTATGTATGTATGCTTAGTATACTTAATAATATTTCAGAGTTGACCGACCTTTATTTGCATCACCTTTATATAATGCCGGGTATCGGCGGCCTACTTTCCAATATAGAACAGGCTTATCCGGGCGATCCTATGAGCCGGTCATCCGTTACGATATACAGCACAAGATAGTATACATTGATAGATAGAACAATGTGTAGCCTACCTTTTTAATTTGCTTTTTAATAGCAGTGGTGGGCTCTTTTGTAGACTCAAATGCAGTTGATTGAATTGTGATTTGGTCATTTGTGTTTGGATTGTAACCTTAATTCGTTGTTTGTCTGCTTGATTGCTAGTAGAACAGAGCCGTAGCGGACGCGTGGATTGAGTAGGCATCTATAAAGTCAAGATCGTAGGTTCTAACCCATGTTGGTACAGGTACAGTAATTTAAAACATCGCTAGGTTAAGGTCAAGAAAATCATGGTGAAATTGAATTAAGCAGAATCTTATTACAGAAACGCAATTAAGTTATTTACGGACATCGAACCTTCATCAAGGTATCTTATATGGTATCTTATCTTATATAATATTAAGCGTTTAATACAAAAATAAGTCTCTCACGGGGTAGGCAGACAGAGTAAAGCGACAGTTCGCATTTGACATATAGACCCTCTGAACTTACACTACATACGTAAATGCTCTTCACACACGTTCGCAAGTTTGGAGTACCTTCTCTTGACGTTCCCAAGTTTGAATTTGATTAAGTTTTGTTCTAGGTAGGTTGTCATCTTTTGCCTCTTCTCCCACAAACTTACGCACATCTATTTCGTCTATCTCGCTTCGCTCATTTTATATTTGTCCAAACCAAAGCAACGTTAATTTTCATTCATACAGATCTGCGCATTTAACGTCTGACAGTTGCGTAAAGTGTCAGATGTAAGTGTTGATTTTGCTATTCTATTGCCAATCACCGGGGTGTACGTAGGTGTACCAGCCTACACAGAGTTACACTGGATTAATTTAATACAAGAACCACCAGTTTAAGACCCTTTAAACTTTACGGTAATAATGTTTCAATAAGATTTATTTATATATACATATAACATTTACTATTTAATAACATTGGTATATTATAATGGCCGAGGGTAGGTAACGAGTATAATACCACATCAACATCATAAAAAAAACATTTGTGTCCAGCTAATTAACAAATGAGATAAGAACGACAGACGAAACTGAAAATAAGACTTTAATTTATGATCGAGCCATTCAACATAATTATAAATAGATTAACAATAAAATCAATTAACACTTTCTCGCCTCCAACGAAGATTTAGTACCATTCAGTAATCACGCCTTAAAAGGCTTAAGTGCCGGTATCTTTATAAGGTTACCACAATCGTGTCAATTGTCGTGGAAAATGATTACGAAAACTTTTTCCCAAATATCTATCTATTATATGATTTTCAATTGAGATGAAAATGCAGTTTCCATGAAGCTATTGAGTTTGTGTAAGACCATAGAGCCTTTGTTAAATTTTAGGGAGAAAATAATAGCACCTAAAATATATCTCTGGCGGAAAGTCGGTGTGTGGGTACTACCTATACACCTCTGCCTACCCCTTCGGGGGCCCTTATGGGAAGGCGTGAAAAAAAGGATCAATATAAAACAAAATTGACCTTGATGCTACGGTAACTGCAACTTACGGTAATTCTAAAAAAAAGTTGAAATAACTAAGCATTTCTATGACATAAGTACCTACATACAATACAATAACAATAAATTAATTACAAAATATCTGCGTCTGAAGAACTAGTATCCATGTCATTCATGGGACTATTCTAAACAAAAAACTTTTTGTGACGTGCTAACTGACAGCTAATAGTGTTTTGATGGAGGGAAACGGTTTGTCACCTGTCACGTCAAAAGGAAGTCGGGCTAATTTCCTGTAGTCGCGCCGATTTTGGATCTCATTTCCATAATGCGTCTAAGCCAGTGTGAAATTGGTTTTCGTTAGGCGAGGGGATTTCGCTTATTAAGTTAATATTCAACCTTTTTGAAGTATCTGCATAACTATTACCGAACTATCTTGTTCTTTTCCGACAGAACAGCAAATAGTTTTGCTATATTTTCCTTAAATTTGTCAATAGTGTTCCTATGTTTTTCGTGTTTTGTGTGATAGAACAATATATGAATAATTATTATTATAGTTATATTACCCATTTTATTTACATCACTCTTATGTCACAAAGGATTTTAAGATTAATGAATTTCTCAATTAAGTTGGTGATTAAAACGTCATGATTTCGGAATGCGTGCCCACAAGTCTTCTATCTGTCACGTTGGCACCTAAAATATATCTCAGGTGGAAAGTGGGTGTGTGGGTACTACCTATACACCTCTGCCTTTCGGGGCCCCTTATGGGAAGGCGTGAGGATAAGTCTTAAAACGCCATTTAGTTACTCTCTCGCTGTACGTAATATATATTGGTTGGGTATATGCCTAAAGATTTGAAAAGAGTAACCATGGAGTTTCTTGCCGGTTCTTCTCCATGGAAGCGACAAACCCGAACCGTGCTTCTTTTTCGACGTTTTATAAGTGCCCACCTGGGCCTATGAGAAATAAAAAGATTTTGATTTTTTATTTTGGTAGGTTTAATTCTCATGGGAGTAGAGATTAAAAAAACATTTTGCTATATCATGAAACAAGATCTACTGAACATCTACTTTATATATTATCGAAATGTATGTATTTCCTAAAGTTTATCTTTGGTAGAACTTTAAATAACTTTCATTGTATAATTTTTAATTTTACCTTCCGACTCATCATACCATAAGTAAAAGGCACGCGGTCCGCCATACTGGGCATCGTTGGCGGAAGCGTGTTTAAATTTGGCCCAACAACGTATCCAGACATGGACGATCTACGAATACTAACATATATATATCTATGACATTTGAATTCCATACGCGTCTGTTGAGCAATAGCTACCTTTCGAACGAAATTTATGGATGGAAGGAGATATTAAAGGAATCTTATACCGTATAGAAGCCTGCAATATCAAACCAAATCTAAATACACACAAGGTCTATATTTGAATAAAATTTCACTGATATTGAATGCTGAGTTAAAAGGGCTTTTTTTATCCTTTTTATTATATGTAGTTAGAAATGTATTAGTAGTATAGTAGTTGTAGTTACCTGTAATTGGGTGGACACTTATGTATGTAATTTGGAGCTGCCCGACTGGGGCAGGACCTCAACTTTATATAAGTCCGTAGCCTTTTTTTTTGTCTTTGTCCCTACTTGCTGAATAAGAGCTCCTTGGGGAAGGTGGAGGGTTGTTATATCGTGTTGGCAGCAGAGAGATTAATCCCATTATGCTGCCAACACATTATAACTCTCCGAACACAGAGTGGCAACGCGCAAGTGGTACTTCGGTATTGTAAGCGTAAATAGGCTGCGGTAACCGTTTTCCATTTGGTGGGCCGTCAGCTTGTTTGCGACTCTTGTTGTATAAAAATATATATACTCATGTTTACCTTAACCATACATACTCGTATTTAGGTCTTTGATTTTTCTCTCGATATTTTCGTTCCCCACAAAGTTCGTGGCACCATTCGTGGCTGCACTTAAGCTCAGAAATAACTCATCGGAATTCGGCTTGAACTTCTAATCTTTACATTTCAGGCTACTCGAACAACTCGGCCACCAAGGCTCTGCGGAAACGAATAATTTAAAATACTTCAAATAGACTTATATAATTAGTCTCAGGATGATGAATAGTCTCTAATTTGCTTGACGAACTTGCATATCTTTCATGATCCTATCCCACTATGAGTCAGGTTATCTGCAAAAATGACCCTTAACACAATATCTTTGTGACTTTGTTTGCATAACAAAGGATGCATCTTAAGCTATTATCCAATTGAGGTCCGTCCGAGTTGCAAATGCGACAGTGGGCCCGTGTATCAACTTACGCTTATTAACGGAATGTAGGCGTTAAACCCACTAGTAATTGGATCCAATTTCATTATTTGCCAAGTCATTAAGAGTAACTGTTATATATATAGGGGATATAGAACGTCATTACCACTTAAAGTTACTTTTTTTATTTACTTAATTCATAATAATATCATCACGCAGAGTCCCTTACGGGGTAGGCAGGGAGTATACAGCGCCAGTTCTCTCTAGACTTACATACCTCTTTCGCTTCGTCCACATTCGTCAGTCTCTTCATGCATGCTCGTCGGTCTCGAGTACTCTTGACGTTGGTAGTTGGAACGTGGTCTTCCTCTGCCTCTTCTTGCACACACTTTTGCTTTGTATATCTGTTTCGTCAATCTTTCTTCACTCATCCTTTCTATGTGTCCAAACCAGCGTAACATGCCTTAATTATCTAATCCTATATGAAAAAGTATCTCGCATGACATGTAGGGAGGTCAAGGAGATTGCGCTAGACAAGAGCGAATGGAACGAAATGCCAGCTCTTAAATGTATGATGATGAGGAAAACGATTGGGACAACCTCACAAAAACAAATATAATATATCCTCACGCCTTCCCACAAGGGTCCCCGAAGGGGTAGGCAGAGATGTATAGGTAATACCCACACACCCACTTTCCGCCAGAGGTATATTAGGTGCCAACGTGACAGATGGCGAGTCCATCGCCGTTACTCAAGCACGACTATACGTACGCCTTTGAATTTCTTCTCAGACGTATGCAGGTTTCCTCTCGATGTTTTCCTTCACCGTAAAGCTCGTGGTGTGACTAATCACTGTACTTAAGTTTTAGAAAAACTCATTGGTGCAGTTGGGATTCGAACTTGCGACCTTTGCGTCGCAGGCAACTGCTCGAACCACTCGGCCACCACGGCTCTCACAAAAAACAATGTTGCACTATAATAATAAGAGACCGATAAGGCAAACTAATTTGCAGTAAAACAAGTGCTAAATACTCTCTCACCCTTAATGTGTAATTTGTACTCGACCCTTACCCATACGTGCTACTGTCATAATTACTCAAAAGTGCGAGAGAGATACATGTTATGAAACCGTATACCGGTCCCTTTCGCACTCCTAAATAGTGATAGCGAAATAATGTTATAGTGACCAGTATTCATACATTGTCTAGACTACATCGTGCCTGTAATTCAGCATCGCCGTGTAATTTGATTTGCTTTGTTTTGGAATGCGTGAGTGGAATATACTCCGGACTGTTAATACATATTAAAAGAAATATTTGTATGTTGGCATGTTATCATAGTCTACTTTATTTCTACATAGTGAGTATATTTTTTTTTGGGTCTTCGGGACAATTCCACACAAATTAACCTAGTCCCAAAGTAAGCAAAGCGTGTGTTATGGTCACTAGACAACGATATATTTACTTATATAGATAGATATATACATAAATACATAGGATATCCAAGACTAAGGTACAAATACTCGTGTTCATCACACAAATATCAGCTCTCAGCGGGATTCGAACCCGCGGAGGAGACCTCAGGTTTTGCCGTCAGGAGCTCTAACCACGACGTAAGAGGAACAAACATCCCTGCATACTGTCGCATTTATAATATTCATGTGATTGAACGCGGGTCACGGATAGCCTCTTCATAATAACTGAAATCTCTAAAATGTTTAACCATTTCTGCTGTTCTCACATGTTCAATAAAGCTCTAAATCCGTTCAAATTATATCAATATCGGTATTCCAAAACAAACAAATGGTCAGATAGATTCCATGCTCGCCGCAAGCAGTTCCGTGTGTCCAGAAATAGTTTGAATGCATTCCATCTCCGTTTGCTCTCCGTATTAGCTGGAACGTGAGCTAACAGTTATGGGCAATGAATAGGAACCTTTTTAAAGATACCCTAGCCTTCTTGTTTGGCCCAGTTTAGAATTTTGTTACTTGCAACTCCGCCAGTGCGGAAGCTGTAATTTTACAGTAAGACGCTTTTGATGGCAGCCGGATTTGTTTATCATCTGTGCTTGGATTTAGCCGTCATTAATGAGCTTGGTCTTTGTTGGAAATATAAGGCTGTTGGTCTGTTGGTTGTAAAGTATGATTATTCTGCTTGGAAACACGATGATCGTTCGTAAAATATTATAAAATACCTACATTATACTTCCAGTCACAATATATTCAATTTAAGGGTTTGTTTGTTTAAGCGCATAATGTCCAATCGGATTTGAAATATGGTGGTTTATCATAAGCTCTTTGAAAGAGGAAGGATTCAATGTTTCCCCTGTCAAGGGTGGTTGACTGGTAGACAATGCTTTAGCATTAAGTCCACCAATGTACTTTAATTGTGAATTTTTTTTTATTTTTATACAACAAGAGTGGCAAACAAGCATACGGCCCACCTAATGGGAAACGGTTACCGTAGCCTATTTACGCTCACGATACTGAAGTATCACTTGCGCGTTGCAACTCTGTGTTCGGAGAGTTATAGTGTGTTGGCAGCATAATGGGTTTAATCCCTCTGCTTCCAACACAATGTAAGAATCCTCCCCCCTCCCCAGGGAGCTCATTACTGGATACCTTAATATTCACCACGTAGGAACACAACACAAAAAATTGTGTTATTTGGCTACGGACTTCTATAAGGTGGAGGTCCTGCCCCAGTCGGGCAGCTCCGAATTCGAACGGGAAACCGGTTATGCCCTACCTCTCTTGAAAATCTTGAAAATTGCATAAATATTAAATCAATAAAATAAAGGATGAAGGATGAAGGAAGAAGGATGTTCAAAGATAACTTAAATAAAGCGCGGACCTGGAATGACAAAAGGATGACGATAACTGGACATACTAGAGAACAGAGGATAAAGGAGGATGGAGAGTGAGGTGAAAGGTCTTTGCTCAGCCATAGTCTGATATAGGTAGCTAGAAAAAAAACGCTTTAGTGTTTTGAGGAACTGAAAATTCAGCGCCATCTAGATGGGAGATGTGACGGATAGGGTCGCCATAATGGCAGGAGCATACGATGGTCCTTCTTAGTGACTGGTTCGTATTATAGCCGATGGTGGTAATAGCTACACACATGCGTGAAGTTCTTTGATGTTTGCGAATGGGATCTAAATTTGCTAGATGTGGTATATAGGAGATTAGTATAGTGTTTTGTGAAATAGGGTATACCCCATAGCAAGTTTAAAGATACTTGGATAGTTTTCCCATGAAGGTAGACGAAGGATATCCATGACTAAGGTACAAATACTCGTGTTCATCACACAAATATCTGCCCTCAGCGGGCGACCTCAAGTTTCTCAGTCAGGAGCTCTAACCACTAGACCAGACGGCTGTCTTTTCGACCAGACTTTTATTTCTATACATATACATTTATAGAAATAAGAGTCTGGTCTATATATAATTTTTTCTGGCTTCTACACTTCCGCCGGATAAAGGCGTTTTCAATCAAACCTCTGAGAAAGAAACCAGAGGCAGAAACTAGAGGCAAGCCAGAGGCTGTCCTCTTCTGGCTCTTTAGTCTATGGCTTACTGCAAAAATAGCTCAATTAAATTTTCTTTCACTCATCCTTTCCCAAACTTATCACACTATTTATCATTTAGTCATCTGGGATGATACATAGTTCTTAATGAGCGCTTTTCTACTGCTCTATCTACTATTTCAGAAACGGAAGTAGTAATTAAAAAAGTTGTTCCTTTATTGTCACTTCCATTAAGCAAACTCATTGTTCAGTTTATTTGCAGAGAAAGCTTCGGTCGGTTTGTAATGCAAGCGGCGGCTTGGTTTGTCGGTAGCTCTAAGGAACATGTGCAACGAAATGAATTGAATAACGGCCGTTGTAAGAGCTGAGGAGTTCAAGTCAATTAACCTCAATGGGCAAAATACATAATTGGAAATTTAGAATCGATGTGTTTATTGGTGAACAGTTTCATTCATTTCCTGTTCTGGTGGTTAACCTAATTATTGTTGCAGTGCTGGTAAAAATACATCGGTTTATTTCGTAGACTTTATCGTAGATATTAGTTGTTGTCTCTCCATCTTCAGAAATACAATGAAACTTAAAGTAATAAATATTTATCCGTTGAAATAATTGATGTATTTATTAATTACCTTTATTAAGTCATAAAGAATTTCGCCTTTTAAACAAATTAAGCCTGTGTTAGAGGATCACGCTCTTCTCCAACTATATCACTATCAGTATCCTTAAGTAAGAACTAGCATATGTGTGTACTCATATTTTTAAATGGATAAGTTCATAGCGAGTTGAGATAAAACAAAAGAACACAGTGCATTTCATAAGAAATAACATTTCAAACAGCAAATTCCCTTAAGGGAATTTTAAACTCGTCTGAAATTCTATAAGTTAACAAAGATGCTGATCAAAGTGCTTTCGCGTGGTTGGTCTGTTCAAATATTTACTGTCGAACGATCGATGCGAATGATGCAATGAGTCCAAACAAATCCATTGCATTTGGCAGCGACCTCGCTCGCTGACCACCTTGATCGTGGAGTCTATTTGTGTTCCC
>JACCPG010000080.1:25965-40003 GCA_016069955.1 Drepana arcuata
GTGAAGATTCGCACAGAGATAGATATATTATTAGCTGGATAAACACTTATGGTATGTTTTATTCCAGGTAAAAATATACCATTGTAATCAAATTTTACGCGGGTAAAATTGCGGGGCACGATTATTACAAAATATATTATTTTAAAGTTTTTTTCTTTATTTGCACCCGAGCGAAGGTGTGGCGCGTCGCTAGCAAAATATAAAACTTGTTTTATATTTGCGACTACAATCACGTAGGAAATATTTCTTTGGTGTTATCGGTAGTATGTAAGCGTAAAATTTTAAACTTTAGTTGCCTATTTCAAACCGAAGTTATTTAAATTCTGTATATGCAATAGAGTAAGCGAGTAAATTTTTCGGTACAGGCATAGGAAGACGATCGAAATCTCATGTATCTCAGAGTAGATTCTCTAATACGGCGAGCATGTGACTGATGTAGATGAAGAGAGAGTATGTAAATCTAGAGTAGAATCGCTAACTGTATGAATGTATGAGTACTAAAGCCTGTTTTGTATGAGTTCTGCATTGTAGATTATTACAGCCATCAAAATTAATCGAAGGTCATTGACGTAGGCTTGTAAAAATCAATGAGTGAACATCAAACATTGCCATAGTGGTCGTTACTCGGGCCGTTTCAGTACATTTGGCCCGTAAAGAGCGAAATTAGAACACCAATTCCAGCAACAAATTGGTTTAACACAAGCTGCCCGGAGTTGAAGCTTATTGTTCGCGTGACGTGACCTAGCTCATTAATTTAGACCTGCTGGTCTAGTCTGTTATTGCAAAGCTGGAGGTCGTGGGCTTTTTATACCACACGTGTGGTAAACAAGCATGCTGTCCGCCTGATGGTAAGCGGTTACGCCACCTATGGACGCTTGCAACACCAGACCCGTGCAAGAAACCTTTCACACCCTTCTTGAAGGACTCCATGCTGTACTTTCCTCAATCTCAATGGGTGGCTCATTCCATAGCCTGTGTTCGCGGAAGGAACTCCTTTGGAACCGCGCAGTGCGAGACCTTTGTGGTTCCAATGGGTTCGAGTCTCGTTGCGGGAGGACAATAATGCGATCAACACGATTATGCAATTCGTGTGGTATTGCCTCAATGTATTGTTTTATTTCTAAAATGAATAGCGACTAGTTTATAGTATAAGGCCTACTCACCTATATGACAATATATTGGATTACCTCCTACGTATTTCCTTATAACGGAAATAGTTTTGTAGCTTAGGATAAGCAACTTTCCTGTTTAAGGTCTACGAAGATAAACAACATATAAACATCCGTTTAGAAAACTTGTAACACGTTGTAATACCTAATAACGAAATAAAAATCGTAGTGGTATGTATGCATTTGGTTATCTGCTATTACGTGTTTGCAGGTTCAATCCTCTTTAGTCGGTACCAATAACTTTTTCACTTACGATTCTTCACCTGAGAAGAAATTCGAGGCCACGTGTTAAGTAATGACGAGACTGCGACAGACTCGCCATCTGTCACGCTGACACCTAGGAAAATGTATCTGGCACGTCTAGCAACCTTTTTTATAATAATTTGCGCGTAAAATTCACAAATTGGAACAATAAAATTATATTTTTTTATTGCCCATTCAATAATAGTTTGTAGCACTCTTACAGTCGTTCCATTACGTAATGACCCAATCATTGCCGTTGTAATGTGGAGCAGGCATTGATTAACACACCGTATGGGAATTTCAAATCTATGGGTATCCATAGACATGTACAATTGTATTTTAATGTGATAGTTTGATGCGTTTTATTTTGGGGTTCCGGTGCGAAATATACGAAGAAACCCTTAAGGTCTGTTCGATGTCATAATTGTTTAACTCGGACAGTATAAGGGTTGTTCAATTGACGATTCTTATCGACAAATATGTATATAGCCAGCCATAGCCTTGGCCTATCCAATACAAAAATATTTTTTGAATTCGGACCTGTAGGGGCGCGCAACCAAACAAGCGAACTATTTAGCTTCAAATATTAGTATAGATTATATATAAATAAAAATTATTGTTTAAACATCTGTATTCTATGCATTCCAGCAAACGGCCCCCGTGACGGTAAGATTTTAAAACTTAATAGACGGCGAGAGACCCAACATTTTTGCACCTAAATACATCCCTGGCTAGAAGTGACAGTCACTCCTCTGGCTCTTTCGGGAGTGTAAAATATTGTCTCTTCTGATAGCTATGTGCATGTTTTCATTTCACCAACTAGTTATGTGATTAAGCATAGCACTTGGCGTCGTGTGTACACAACTGTCGCACAAGTATGCAAATACAAGATATTACAGCCAAGAATCTCTTCTTGCAACTCGACATAAGGTTATCGATATTAATGTGATGTGTGCGTAACAATCGGCGAACGATCATTTGATTCAGTCGGTTTGTTATGCTTTCGGCTCATTGTTCGACCATTAAAGCTTGTTGCGGCCGCCCGAGCAGTCACCTTTCCTGCCTTGCAATAACCTTGGAACTCGATTTTTTTTACCAAATACACGGGGTACCCTAGTGGTGTTCGAATACCAACATTATTATAATGAGAATAGTTTGGTGTGCGTGTTAACGATCTTGAAATACGGTGATCTTTAAAGGAATGTGTTTCGTATCCTAATTAGTGAGGTCCTCATGACCGCAGTCGTCATAATGAGTGGGAAGGTAATGTTTTCATTAAATTATGCTACCAGCTGTGTGTGTTTCGGATTATAAATTGTTGGGTTGTTGTTTCATTATTTTGCGAGATGCCCTAATACTTTTTTCTATACACAAATAGCCTGAGTTTATATCCTATAACGTCAGCTATCTGTCCGTGAAAGTTCAGAAATAGACAATCATCAAATCATACAGACATTTAAAAAAAAACTTTAAAGGAATAATATACCTACATTCGTATTAATTTTGAAAGATGTTTTTAATATTATATATATACACGTCTTGTACTTATATGGTACATGGTTTACTTGCATACATATATATATATATATATATATATATATATACACTACACTTGGGTATCAGTAAAATTCAAGTTAATTAGTCGTATATAGTCTTAAATATACTTCAGATTATAAGCGTCCTGAAGGAGAACCTAGGTACCTACATTGAATCTTCGTATCTTAAAAACTTACCAATTTAATGTCATTTAATGCAATTATCTCGATTGCATGATCAAGTGTGACGAGATCATAGTAGTTATACTTTGCTTATTCTTACGCCTCTTTTCTTTTGTTATTCCCTTTTCGACGGATATATTGGGAGGAGTGCCAACATGACAGATGGCGAGTACATCGCTGTCTCCCAAGCACTACTATATATATACGTCTTTAAATTCTTCTTAAATATTATGCACGTTTTTCCTCCACCATGTATATAAAAATAAGAAAACAACACATAAATCCATGTAGGTAAATGCGAGACAATAATAAAATATTTAAGAAGAAGTGGCATAGCAAACCAAGCAAAGCCCGTATCAATGAGTTATTCTGTACTTAATTAAGTACAGTGATTAGTCACACCACGTGCGGTGAAGGAAAACATAGAGAGGAAACCTGCATACGTTTGAAAGGAAATTCATAGACGTATTATGTATATTCGGCGATAGACTTAAATCTAAAATATATCTCCGGCGGAAAGTGGGTGGGTACTACAATACACTCCTTTGCCTACCTCTTTGAATTCCCATATGGGAAGGCGTTAAATCGTTCATACAAGACCAAGACGAAACTTCTCGTAACATTCATAAAACTAATATGTTCCCATAGTGTTCGCAGACCGACTGCTAGGCAGACAGGACCACTCGAATCAATAATTAATATATGTATATCCTCACGCCTTCCCATGAGGGTTCCCGAAGGTTTAGGCAGGCAGAGGTGTATAGGTAGTAGCTACCCACACACCCACTTTCCGCCAGAGATATATTTTAGGTGCCAACGTGACAGACGGCGATAATTCCATAATTCATAAAAAAATATACACAGGTATCTGGCGAAATGTAGGTGTGGGTACTACCTATACACCTTTGCCTACCCCTTCGGGGACCCTTATGAAGGCGTGAGGACATTTTAAATTATATAAATATTTGCACATCCTTATCGATTCGTTGTGAAGTTGGTGCGAGTCACAATATTAACCGTACCTACCTACATTTTATGACATGGCAGGCCATAAGTATGACACTGGAGCGTGATTCAACAGGATCCTTGCAGTGTTATTGATGCGAACGCTCATGAAAGTCGCGTCTTTTCGACAGGATAATACACAATTGTTGTTTATTGTAGTGTTATATAAGCTCAAATAACAGTGTAAAAAATGACATATGGAAAGCATTCGCAAATATTGATAAAGGTTGGTAAATTATATATTGTAGGTAGTATGTGTGCGGTTTTATCAGAGTTAAATATTCGTCCCCTATTATGATAAAACAAACTACAGCATCCTTCAATAAACTTTATATCAAGTGTAAATATCCTCACGCCTTCTCCCAAGGATCTCTGAAGGGGTAGGCAGAGGTGTATAGGTATTACCCACACACACAATTTACGCCAGAGATATATTTTAGATGCCAACGAGAAATATTCTAAAACATTTTGCTAACATGCAGCAAGGCTGGGGGTGGGAAGACGGGGATAGGTAATACCCACACACCCACTTTCCGCTAAAGATATGTTTTAGGTGCCAACGTTAAATATTCTAAAACATTTAGCCAACATAATAGCAATAATTCAGCAAGGCCAACAACCTTGCTGAATGTTAGCAAAATTTTTTAGTTAGCTAAGTTTTGTTAACCAATACTTATCACTTATCAGTAGGTGCAGTTATAATACCTTAAAATTACGTACCTACCTTCCGAGTTACTTATTTATTTTATATTTTTACGATCATATATGTATAATGATTGGCATTTAGCACGTTTGACGACCGTCTGGTCTAGTGGTAAGGTACAAATACTCGAAACACGAGTATTTGTACCTTAGTCTTGGATGTCCTTTGTATTTAATTTATGTATATATCTATCTATATAAGTAAATATATCGTTGTCTAGTTACCATAACACAAGCTTTGCTTAATTTAGACTAGTTCAATTTGTGTGGAATTGTCCCAGGTATTTATTTATAATATCTTACTACTATCACATCTACTCGCCCGGTAAATAAAATATGTACATAAATACATACATAAACATATCATCACATGAGATACTCTACGTGATGGCATGTATGTATGTGTGTACATATCATTACGCTGATTCCTTCACTGCTAAGGCAGAAAGCACAGCGCCAGTTTTCTCTAGACTGACCTCTTTCGCTCCATCAATATTCGTCTGTCACTTCGGTTATGAGTACATTTAACGTTTCTTGATTATTGAAAATAGTTGAAATAACGGACAATCTTCCTAGTAACATTTCAAACCCTAAATACCCTATAAAAATTATTTGAGTAGAGTGGCATTTGCTAACAATTGCTTCTAAAGTTCATACGGTGAGCAAATGTCAACACATTTTCTCACCTGTGAACTTTACTATTCAACATTTGTGGAAATCTAGAGCAAGCAATGATGCGCAACCATATTGCACTAATACTTACTTTACAAATCTATATAAATAAAAAGGAATCACTATGTTGCTACGCGCAAACTCTAAAGCGATTTGGATGATTAATTTTTTGTTGTGTTTGACGAAGTCTTTGGAAGGGTTTTATGGAGAGAAAAAAAATACGAGGAAATAAGTAAATACAACAATTTTAGTGACTTTTTAGGTAGTACGAAGTTCGCCGGGGCAGCTAGTTTTATATAAATCTATATTTTAGGCGGAAGCTGCTCTTGGCATTAATTATTGATTGCCTCTGTACAACATAATTGACAATCCACAAATCACAGAGCGCATTAGGTCCTGCTCCACAAAATTATATGTGAGGTGGTGGTCGCCCAAGGCATTCCCTGTTTGCGACTCCAGCTTTACGCACTTGTCACGCCAAAAACAATCGCATTCCTCGCGCGCTAAGTTGTCTCAACGATTTTGCCAGTATCAAACATGCTGACGTATGCGTAAACTCTCTGCCGTCTTTGTTATTTTTTTGAGAGTATTTCTTTATAGTTATTTTTTCTTAATTTATGTATTATCTTGTATAAGTACCAAAATTATGAACGCGTAGGCTCTATCTGTAAGTTTATATAAAATAAAGAAATCATCATGTTTTTTTTTTCATATTACATAGTAGCTACAAGAGAGTTAACCTGTTTTAATGTAGTAAAAAATACCTGTTCGTGAGCTATGTTCCCTCCTAAGCCTAAACCACTGAAACAATTGTATATATTTAAATGTCCTTAATTCGTCTCGATCCGTTAGACTGTGCATACAGGAGCATACAGGAAAATAAGCGGAACAGAACAAATTAAAGGTACTATGTACTTGTAGATGTTTACTAGTAGCGCCATCTGGTTCAGGTATTGGTTGATTGTACTCGTTATCCCTTTTAGTTAATCTGCCCGTTTTTGAGGGATTGTAATTTATATCTGAATTTCCAACAGATGGCAGTACATGTCTGTTGAAGTGCGTGCTATTTATAGTGCTTATTATTTTTATATACCTATCATAATGGTTGAGAAAGGATTGAGTTTTTATCTTTTTTTATCGTCTCGTTGCAGGATTCCTGTCGGCTTGTCGGCGGATCCAAGTTCTACGAGATGATGGACGGCTCAGCATCCGCGGATGTTTCTACCCCGTCACCTACGGAGAAACAAGATCATATGAAACCGATTGATAGTGACGATGAAGGTAGATCTTTATTCAGCAATGTCAATTGGCCAAGTTCTAAAGGCAGGTTCACCAGTAGTGTGTACCAAAATGGTTTGCTGGGCTTAAATACGCGGAGAACGAAAGTTCGCTGGGAAACATGTATACGTCGAAAAAGACTGTCTATCTGTTCCGCACATATATATATATAGTGCCATCCACGAAGACGCGCCCCACTATTCTCCCTCATAGTTTATAGTGTAAGTGTGCAACCTTCCACTAATGTTTGAGTATTGTCGGTACACACTGACTACCTATGAGTGCACACACACACACTACAGTAAATAGACTCTGATCATATTCCCCGCATCCCCTTCGACTAGAAATTGCAAGGGCGCGTCTTCGTGTATGGCACTATTTATGGGTGGTTATATCCGACATGAGGATGTTATTACAATTCCACTCTTGAGGACCCTTCTGGAAAAGTGCTAAGAAAAAACGTAGGGGTATGTCTAAGTGTAATAGAAATGTGTCTTTTCGACTGAAATATATTCAGGTGCCAACTTGACAGACGGTGCGTCTATTGCTGTTTTTCAAGCACTATACATTCGTCTCTGAATTTCTTCTCAAACGTTTGGGGGTTTCCTCTCGATATTTCCCTATCCTACTAATGTTATAAATGTGAATATGTGTAATGTATGGATGTTTGTAACTCAAACACGCCAGAGCGGCTTAACGGAACTGAATGAAATTCGGCACAGAGATAGCTGGATTAACAAAAAGGATGACTTTGTTCCGAAAATAAATCCAGATAAAATTATACTAATGAAATCGATTGTTGCGCATATATTTATGTTAGTATTTATTCTATACATATAAAATCTACAATTGGTTTTGGCGCGCGAAATTAGGGCTTGAGAGAGCGCGATTAATCAATTTCAAAGTGTCTTATTGTGCTTCCCTATTATAACTGTTATACAGTTCTAGTATTAATAAAAAAGTATTAAATTGAATAGAGCCGTGGTGGCCGAGTGGTTCGAGCAGTTGTCTGCGACACAAAGATCGCAACTTCGAACCCCGACTGTACCAATGAGTTTTTCTGAACTTAAGTAAAGTGCTTAGTCACACCATGAGCTTTACGTTGAAGGAAAACATCGAGAGGAAACCTGCAAACGTATGAGAAGAAATTCAAAGGCGTATGTATAGTCGTGCTTGAGTAACGGCGATGGACTCGCTATCTATCACGTTGGCACCTAATATACCTCTGGTGGAAAGTGGGTGTGTGGGTATATTACCTATACACCTCTGCCTACCCGTTCGGGGACCCTTATGGGAAGACGTGAGGATATATTATATATACATTAAATAATAAATCTTTAGTTTCAGACGTAGACCAAGAGTGCACAGTGTTCAGTGGCGTTAGCTACCTGGGCGCGCAGAATATATCCGACCCTAAGTCTGAGAGCGATATACAGCGCATTATGAAGGAGCTATCTTCCATGCCGGAGAGCCGAGACGGCATCGCTGTATCGATATCGATACCCGTCTGCTCGCAGGGGCTAGTGGTGTGAGTATAATCGATACTTTTTGCTTTAATGCGATAGAAATTATGGGAACAGACCTAGCGTGGATGTTATCCAAAATATAGAGGTTAAATGTAGGTATGTGAGTTAGTATGCTTATATGTACCTCATACAACTTGCTGTAAAACTGACAGTAACAAATGAATTGCGTTTGAGAGTTACCCGAGACACATATCGACTCAAGACATCTACGTACGTACAGAAAGAGTACTTAATTCAGTCACAATAGGGTGCACAATAGATAGGCACAATATGAAAAATATATTGGTCTACAAGTTCAAAATTATTATTTGGGACTTCCCTCCTTACTGGTTGTTGATTTCCTGTTGAATAATTGATGCATGTTTCATACAGATAACACCTGTTATTTCAGACTTATGTGGTTATGAGTATGAGAATGAGAGTCATAATACATAGTTAGTGGGGCACACCTCTGCCTACCCATGTATACCTCTGCTTGTAGGAAGGCGAGTCCATCGCGCGCTAAACTAAATTATTCATAAAGTTTAATTTTTGTGCAGCCTCTACCAAGCAGACTCAAACAGCGTAATGACGCGTTACGCTGTGAATCGTATATCGTTCTACGCTCGCGGCGCGGCCGGCTCGCCCGTCGCATCGTGCTTCGCCTTCACTTGGTCCCATGGCGAGACCAAAGAGTCCGCCGTGTACAGGTGTCATGTCTTCCGCTGTCACATCGCCGAAGCTGTCAACCAAGTGTCAAGTAAGTAAATTGAACAGTATCAAAGAAGGATAGAAAGCATTTTAATTTCGCTTAATGGGTATGCTTCCCTTATTTCCCAACTCACGCCCAACACTATTGTGCAAGCACACCCACCCACCCAGAATAAGGTGAAAAACCTTATTTAAAGAAAAAGCTTATTACCACTCTAGCATCTTCTCGCAGATATCAGCTTTCCTTCAGTCAAGTTTATGCTTGATGTGTTATTTCAAATTTCTATGTGTAAAATATATATTCTGCCTTTCCTCAAGAGTCTTCGAGGGGAAGGCAAAGGTGTGGCAGAGCTTAGAATGTACATGCCAACGTAACAGGCGTGTTTTAGACGTAGGTTAACTCATTCTTTTTTCTCACACTGCTCGTGTGAAGAATAATCTTTAGATATTACGTTTGAATTTAGTAAATTTAGAGTCCACTTAAATCCATTGGTACAAGGTTTAGGATATCTTGGCTTTGTGCCTTTGATAATTACTCGCCAATATTTCTTGTTTTGACAATATATAGGTAAAGGTAATGAGTAGGTAATGTAATATAACACTGAATTAAGAATAAAATATTTAACGAAATGTTCTCTGTCCAAGGGAAGACATTGTTCACGAATCGTACTCATATTGTAAATGAAAAAGTTCGGACGCAAAAGCTACTGAACGTAGATTACTAGCTGGATTAACATTGTTATACATAATAGAAAAATTATTAAAAAAAATACCGAAAGAAAAACAAATTTGTTGTGAATAAGTTTAAGAGGTACAAAGGTTATCATTTACTATCCTCGACTTACATAGGACACGAGATCTACTCGGTAAATAACTATTTAAAAGTCATTGGAGTTCATTTTATTCAACCTTCCACTGGATGATTGGCAGAAAATTATTCAATCGCCAAGTGAATTGTATTGACCAGTTGAAATCGTTACATAGTCCACAAAATTTATAACACGTGCATATGATAATATTCTCAATATTGGAATGAATAAGACTAGAGGTATATGAAATATTTTCCAAACCCTCTGGGTGTTTTTATTTGGCACTATTAAAATCATGATGAAAATTGTATGTAGATCTAGATTCTGCTAGTCTAGTCTCTTCATAGACTTTTAATTTTGTTTCAATATTTTAACTTGTATAAATAAATAAATATATAATTACCCACATACGTCCCTTACAGGTTAAGCGTAGAGAATGGCAAGCCGATCCTTACCTAACCTAACATACGGACCTTTTTCAATAATATTTTTATACTGTACATACATACATATCATCACGCCGAGTCCCTAACGGGGTAGGCAGAGAGTATAGAGCGCCAGTTCTCTCTATACTTACATACCTCTTTCGCTTCGTCCACATTCATCAGTCTCTTCACACATGCTCGTCGATTTCGAGTACTCTTAACGTTCCCGTCCTTCATAGTCCGATCTATTTGGTCCAGGTAGTTGGAACGTGGCCTTCCTCTGCCTCTTCTTGCACACACTTTTGCTTTGTATATCTGTTTCGTCAATCTTTCTTCACTCATCCTTTCTATGTGTACTAACTGTGTGGTACTAACCAACGTAACATGCCTTTCTTCATCTTTACAATCACGCCCTCATTCACGCCAGTTGATTTGCGAATCTCTTCATTGCGGATTCGATCTAATATCGGTTAGCCGCACATTTTTCGAAGAGATCGCATCTCAGTGCATTCAAGCTATTTTCATAATTCCTCTGACATCCCCAGGATTCGCATTCGCATGATTTTTATACTGTAATTTTAGTAAAACAATTTGTTGAAAACATTTATGTAATGTGTGTTCTCTTTGTTACGCAATAATGTGATCGGTCTCCCGTGATCTCCGAATTGATTCGTCAAACTATTATGTGTGTACCCATTATTAATTATGTACTGTGTGATGCAATCGGTACCTACTAACTTGTTCAATGATATCCACATTGTGTGCTCGTAGGTCAGTGGTAGTAGTCAACTTTATCTACCGGTGTAATATAGTATAGTATTTACGTTGTGATAATGACGTTTATCATATTCACGGTATAAATTTCCTACTAAGAATCCATTTTTTTTTTCGGATAAACTCTTTTTAAGAAGCCGTGGTGGCCGAGTGGTTCGAGTAGTTGCCTGCGACACAAAGATCGCAAGTTCGAATCCCGACTGTACCAATGAGGTTTTCTGATCTTAAGTACAGTGATTAGTCACACCAAGTGCTTTTCGGTGAAGGAAAACATCGAGAGGAAACCTGAATACGTCTGAGAAGAAATTCAAATGCGTATCGTGCTTGAGTAACGGCGATGGACCCGCCATCTGTTACGTTGGCACCTAAAATATATCTCTGGCGGAAAGTGGGTGTGTGGGTACTACCTATACACCTCTGCCTACCCCTTTGGGGACCCTGCTGGGAAGGCGTGAGGATATATTATATAACTCTTTTAACAAAGAACAACTTTTAATGTTTGTTACCCTACCTAACTTTATCTACGTACGTACTACGAAAAATGGGTGTTGTTACATCTCTGCGCCCTCACCTTCGATTACCATTGTGGAATGCGTGAAGATCTCATAGCCAAATCAATGCTGGGCATTAGATCAGTATTATATTAGGGTAATCTTTGTCCAATGCGCTCTGATTTACCCGCTACTGGGAACAGACGGACTGCCTAGTCTTATCTGAACTAATCTATTTATTTACAAAAGTGTATGTTTCTCATTAACGATACAGTCATAAATGTAACTACAAATACATCCTAATCAACTGCAGCGTGAAATGAGTCAAAACAATATAGTGACGATGTCGTATCTAAACCGCGCGTGTTTAACAGAATAGTACTATTATCTCGATACATTTTGTTGGTGTTTTCATTATCTCCGCCACTCTGTTAGCGTGCGGTCACATGTCATGTTTGATAACGCTTATTAGGGGTCAGTGAGTACTTTGTCACAGTAAAAGGTGCGGCATTGCATATCCTGTGTGTTTTCCTTCTGTAAGGTACGTGTTCTGTGTCGTATTGTTCAATAGGTGTACCTTGATTTGCATTGCAATGTATGTGATTTGTTTTAATGAAATATCAGTTTTGTGTATTCGTGTTAGGAGTGTTTTTTGCTTGATAAAAAACATGTATCCGCCCACTGTTGTTTCGTTTGTCCTACAAATCCTTAATAGTATTATCATTGTCAAATCACGAATGCTAATAAATAATATAAGCTTCGATATGTTGTTTTTATATAGTTTTATTAAATGGCCGGATACTGAATTAGTTTTGTCATAAAAGTAGGGGGTTCTCAATTCGCATGATTGTTACCTCAGAACCTTTATACACTGGTTTGGATAATTCTTTTTTTTGTTTGGTAGGATTAACGTCCTCCTTGGTCACGTTACAACTTCGAGTAATTACCACCTCTTAAGGTGGATAAAGCAAGTTATATTTTCATAATAAGGCTCATAATTTATTTATAATTTAGCGTGTATTTAATGTTATGTTTTTTATTTGATTGAGGATTTGATAGGATTCAATCGGTCTGTTGTTAACTTTGGAACAAGCTTAGTTTTAGGTCAGTGTTTGTAAGATGTCCAATGTAGTGTTATTGGTCGTTGCAGGTTGTTTTGCCAAGGCGTTCGAGAGGATCCCTCGCTCCATGGCCTCGTCACTGGTGGGCGAGCTGAGCGCGGCGCCCTCGATGACGGGCTCGCTCACCGAGAGCCAGGGCCCCACCGCGCCCCCCATGCAGCTGATGCACGTTCTCGAATGTACTATCGATATTAAGGAAACCGATGCCAAGGTAATTTTACTTAAATACAAGCTTTGTACTTTCATATGGGTGTGAAATGGGTGAAGAATCAGGTCCAATTGTGAATCTAAACCGCAGATCACTCAGGCTGTGGAATTTGCTCCCCGTTAAGGTTTTCCCTGGAGAGTACAGCATAATGTTGTTCAAGAAGGGTGTGAAAGGATTCCTGCCCGGGTCAGCAGCGCGCGAACATAACCCCTGGTGTTGCAAGCGTCCATAGGCGGCGGTAACCGCTTACCATCCGTGTGGTATAAATTAAAAAAATAAACAGGAGATTTCATCAAAATCGGTCTTGCGTAGTCGAGAGTAGACTTTTGACGTCATTACTTTTTAACAAACGGCAATTGATTTTATACACGAGAACAAGCTTATTAAGAGGCTGAGTGTGACGCGAGTAAGCTCGTGGGATACAGCTAGTTAACTAGCTATGCTTCTACTCATCATATGGCCTCACAGAATAATTTCAGAGAATGGAGAGTCAGTTTTCCAGGTTCGTTTGCTTTATACGCGTTCATCACTATTGTCAGTGCATTTCTTGACTAAATAAGACAATAATGTTGTCAACAGGGCACGTTCAGTCACGTTCCCAAGGAGCGTCTCGGATTCAAACTTCGGGGCGGAATCGATAAACAAGTCACAATTAATGTACAGCAAGTGACCAATAACGTACACGCAGAGTCTGATGATCCGCAGGTAATTTAGACCGTAACTTTAATGCTTTAAGTGCCAAATTACTCTGTGATTTTAATGCAAACCTTTTTCCAGACGAGTTACACTGGTGGATTGTACATTGAACGATGTTTCGGTATTTTACTCGCGCCGGGAAGAAGCGTGAAGCATTCTGATATGAGATTGCTTGAAATGGTGAGTACATTTTTTTTTACATTCAAAATAAGAATTGTTATGTCACGTATGATGATATTTCAATTAAACCGTTAATGAAAGCCTTCCAATTTCAAATGTGACCAATCGCAGGGCGCTGGGTAACAATTTAAAATGATGAAGATCTACTTAACTGTTGTGGGTGACTGATATGTGTCACCTTCACCTATCCATTTTCAAATAGTGATTTAAATGTCCATATATTTAAATCACATTCAATTAACATGAATCTGGACGAAGCGCAAGATGTATGTAAGTCTAGAGAGCAAGCACGACTATATATAAGTATTTTATTACTTCTTAAGCAACTGCA
>JACCPG010000081.1:2156-80046 GCA_016069955.1 Drepana arcuata
CAGTGTGTACCGACAATACTCAAACATTAGTGTAAGGTTGAACACTTACAATATAAGCTATCGGGAAGAATAGTGGGGCGCATCTTCGTGGATGGCACTAACTATACCTTTACCTCTGTATATCCATTGGGCGCTTAATAGGAGGGCATGAATAAGTAATAAAAGACTCAAATAATCTTCTGAGAAGCTCATACGGATACTTATATTATAATTACAGCCATTCGTTTCAAAGAATGAATATTACTCACGTAAATTAAAAAGTAACTAGGGGTTTATGATCTGTTTGCAGTTCCCGAGAGGAGGTTATATACGATGCCGACGCTTGTAATTAGGTATAATTACAATAATTCACTGGGAATCGTAATAAAACATCTATTTAGGAATAATATCACGTAGGTACGCGGTCAATGATCTTTGAGTTGAATGAATACCTACCTACTAATTTAGAATACTTAAAACATGTACTTATCTACACATACCTGACGACCGTCTGGTCTAGTGGTTAGAGCTCCTGACTGCGAAACTTGAGGTCGCGGGTTCGAATCCCGCTGAGGGCAGATTTTTGTGTGATGAACATGAGTATTTGTACATTAGTCTTGGATGTCTTATGTATATATAATATATCTATCTATATAAGTAAATATATCGTTAACTAGTTACCATAACACAACTTTGCTTAATTTGGGACTAGGTCAATTTGTGTGGAATTGTCCCATGTAAAGAAAAAAATAAAAAAATACTACACTATAACACAAAAGCAGAGATTGTATGAAGCTGTAAGTATTTAACTTGCTATGTTTGTAGATCCTTCCAGCATTACTACCCTCAATACCTTCCTACTTATTACCTATTCGATTTTTTTATACAACAAGGGTGGCAAACAAGCATATGGCCAACCTGATGGGAAGCGGTTACCATCGTCTATTTAATCTCACGAGGGTCGCTGTGTCTTGCGGCTTGGCCCGCTTAGTATTTGATTGTGTGCTAATCTATCTCTGTGGCAAATTTCATCCAATTTCGTTTAGCATCCTCAGACCTCCTCACAACTTTTCGTCATCATCATCATACCTATCATCACGCCGCGTTCCTAACGTGGTAGGCAGAGAGTACCTTTCGTATTTATACCTATCGCAAGATTATAATGTTAGTAGACTTTATTACGGTTTAACAATAGTTTTATCAATATAAATACTAATAGGTGAACACCACATGACCATCGTATTGATTATAAACATTCTTATTCCATTCTTATGTATCTACTACATAGCATATTGCCTACTCTATCTATTCTAGGTTTAGGGATCAATTGACTCTGTGAGACATGTTTTAAGAGACATTACAATGATAATTGCCCCACGCCAAGTTGCAAACTGGATAGGAAGACACCAGTTCTATCTAGACTACAGACTCTTTCGCTTCATCCACATTCGAATTAACTCTTTACAAGTAGATAGTATTAGTTTAACGGACCATCCGTCTATCTGTCTACTGCCTATATGGATATAAATAAATACTATAATATAGTGCCTGGCTGGAGGCCTAGGTCTCACCATTGACCGGTTAAGTAGCAAAAGTTCCCGGAACTCACGCTACGGGAGACAATACAAAAAATAAACTATAATATCATTAGAATTAACAATTACCTATGTACTACAGAAGGTAGGATACCTACTGAATACCCTATGTAGGTGCCTAAGTTTTTGGTCTGGATTGCAATTCAAATGAGCCTACGGTCATTTATTACGATGTTTGTAGTTGTCATGGAAAGAGCACCATAGGTAGTAAGACTACAAAGATTAATCAAAACACACTTAAAAACTAGGAACCATAACTATTTTTTTAATAAATTTTAATACACAGTCAATTGACCCATTTAAAGTTCGACGGTAAAAAGGGAATTGCCGTCAAATATCTACACACAATTTCCGAATGACGAAACCACAAGTAGGTAGCATTCATTCAACCTCGGCGTATATTTATATCATTTTTACTGTCTGAAGGTAGATAGATGGGTAACTTTCATAAATGCCATAGCTTTTATAATTGACGGAATGCACGCATTTTACCTTGTTTATATATAACGTATTTATAAGTATGAAGAGACTTATTTCACTGTTCAGTGTGTTTTACTTAAGTATATGTATGTCTTCTCAGCCATTTGCTAAATTTCTAGCCACTTATTCACTCTCTAGGTAGAATCGACCAAAAATAACAGTTAAAACAAATAAAACCAGGCGTTTATTTCTAGACATTGGAATTTCTTCCCGTACCCACGCCATAAACAACAGCTGACTCCCATTTACTATGAGGCAGCTGAATAAAGCTCCATCTACCGTGCAGCAGATGAACTACACATCAAACAGCGCCATCTGTACGCAGCCTCCAACAACAGCATACCGCGCACCACTACATGCAAACGTGTTTCCAATTCTCTCGCTCGCATACGTAATGAGAGAGATAAGGCTACACGGAAAGATGTCTACTGAATTGGCTTTAAAATATACGCGCCGTTGATTGGTCAATAGGGGGATGTAAAAGCTGGCATATTCCAGATCTCGCCAATGGGAGGGCGACAGGCGTGAGCTGAACGAACGGCCATGCTCTTTCAGGCGGGGTTTGGGTAAAGTTCCTCCTTTATATTCCTGACGTATGCAGTCATTTGTGTTATGGCCGATGGTGTAGGTCTACGTGTATTTATAAGAAATCTGCTGAATTTTCCCTTTTCTCCTGCGTAATATTTTTGCACAAATAATGCTGAGTTGGCTCGCGGCCGTAATAAATTCCTGTATTATTGTACCCGGGAGCTGATAGTATCAATAGATACTTACTATGAGGAGAGAATCCCCAAGCAATATACGGATGTACCTAATCTTGAGATTGACTTGTTATTTATTGTAGGTTACGACATAACTCGTCACTACTTGAGCAGTAACTAAGTCCTTACTTAGGTACCTACTAAATCAGGTAGATATCTACCTTCGATTAGAGAATATAGAGACATCGTTTGAGCCATAAATGTATACCTACCGTACTATTATTTGATAGTAGAAAATAACAAATAAAAAATATTCTTAATATTGTCGTGCGGGATTTCATATTACGATTTAGCAACCATACCTAGAGCATAAGAAAGAAAAATTCTGTTCGACACGTTGAATTATAACTATTTATTGTTTTATCTTTGGTTAACGAGCGATCGCTGCCGCCGGCACGGGTGAGAAATATACCTTCGAAGAGGCAAACCCGTCGTAAAATCTGAGCTCTTGAATGAAACATCGGACCATAATTGGCACATTAAAACGTCGTCCATTGACAAAATTTTATAGACACATAGTAGGCAGGATAGCACACAACAGGTGACCGTAGGTTTTTACGAGCTAACTGAAGCGCGTGCCACGCCATAAACCGTCGTCGAAATCGTAAAATTGTAAGAAGCTGTTTAAATTGTCCCTAATAGAACATTATAGTATTCTCAATGACGTGTTTAGTTTTATGTGATTTTGTATACCTAAGGGACGTTTCCATATAACGAGGCGATACACGTCAAAGTACCAATAAGTTCACGACAGTCTAGACGGATTCTAGACAGACAGATTTAATTTACATTTTGTAGGCGTTTTATGAATATCCGTGCATCAACAGTTTGGAATACTCATGTCTCATACAAACGTAATATACAGCCGTTGTATTACACCAGGGAATGAGCTTATCGAACTCTGCGGATTATGCGTGTTATATTAGGTAGGTACCTATAAGCTATTGAATCGCTCTGAGATAAAGACTGTTCAGTCAATACTTTATGAGAGGTATGGCACAACGGAATTCAGACCTTCTTTCCTACTTCATAAGAGTTGCCCGACTATTTTGTATATATAAGAAGCTAATCTTAGCTCAATGGTAGCTTTGTAATTCCTCTGGTGAGTAGGTAGGTATCTAGTATTTCCACTGACCACTACGGCAAAAGGGAGATCGTTCGTCTGACAGGATAGCAACACAATATATAAAAAATACCTTCAGAATTACTTCCATCTATGGATTACGGTATCCTTCAATAAACGGGCTATATAATGCGAAAATAGTTAAATATCTAAGAGTAGAAAATATATAAAAGTTCCTGGTATTAACGCGTTCAAACAAATTCTGCCTCTAAAATATAAGTACCTAGGTACCTATTTATGTAAGTAAGTAAGTATATAGCCGTGAATTATCCTTGTTTGTTTGTAAATATTTAGTTAAAACGTAGAAAATAATTAAACGTAATTTTGTCGACGATTGTAGGTACCTTTGTACCCCTATTTAGGTAACTACCTACCAACTGGGAGGGCTTTAATGCGAGCCTACCTAACTCAATGGCAGATATTTTCTCGAGCATTTTGTTGTAATCTTACCAAATTTATTCCAGTTAGTAGCAGTGAATGACAGGAGCGGGTCTAGATATAAAATTACCTTAACAATTGCATGTCAGAGCTGATAAAGATTGGTCTGAGAAAACTGGGGTTTTGTAAACGAAAAATGGTGCCCGAGGCCGAAAAATATTGTACCCTTCTTATTTCCTTCCTGTTATAATAACGAAAATGTTTCAGAAAATATTTTTTTACGGAAACTTGTTAAGGAAAGCAATTCTACTAAGATTGGATGAATTTGGGGAAATGTGGTGCCACAATTTCGACAAATTGAACGAAATCATGGTGCTTTAACCTCTCACCTTGCATATATTTGCAAAATCCTCATCCATATTCATCTGTAACAAAAAAAAACAAATGATTAAGACCAATCCTTAGTCAGGCCGCAACCGGCGAGCCGGCGAGCGTAGTAAAAATTTGCCTACATATTATACTGAGCTCACACTACCCGCATACAAATGATTAAAAAGTTTTTATTTCATTCACAAACGTTCGACGAGATACACTTTAGTGGGAAACAAGAATAAATTTAGCTCCGTACGAATGTGGGTGAGTGACTTAGTACGGGAAATTTGTAATAGGTACATTAATTTTGCTAAGTTGTTAGTAGACGAAAGCATTTGTTTTATGAATGTATAAACGCTTTCCAGTTGAGCAGCCAGGATGTAGTTGAGAACGAGCTCAGCACACATCGCGACACCTCACCTGAACTCGATCAGTCACCAACCCGACCGTAAAACCCGTCTGAAGCTAGTCTACTACTTTTACGAGGCAACCGATACCGAATAAAAATAACCATTCCATGCACACGCTATTATTATAAATGATACGCAAGTTTACGATGCGAGTATTTACGTTTTTATTTCAAACGTTTATTGCTTGTTGTGCAACTTAATAGCGCACTTGAACTTGCGAGGCTACGAGCCGAGTGACACAGTTTGATCCAAATCGCGTTTTATTGTTTTGCTCAATGGACGGGCGAATTTTACGAGCGTGTCGTAATCTGTGACGCGGCTTTAGCTCTGATACGTACGTACTATTCAAATGCACGAGCTTTCTAGACAACCTTTTAGCGATGCACGCGATATGCCCATTCATATTTTAATTGATTCACATTTACTGACCAATTACTGACTACGAGTTAGGTTTAACTTACCGGTTGGTAGCACTGGCTACTGGCCCACACCGTTTGCACGCTGCTATAAAACGCGTAAGTGGTACAGATTTTATACACATTAATTTAACAGCTGCTAACGAGCATCAATCTGTAATAGCCACTGAATATTACTACCGTCTATCAGTAAACTGAAGAAAACGGCTTCAAAATAAATGAGAGTTGGATAGATATCTATTTTATAGATCGGAAAAGGAAAGGTCGAGGATAGGAGCCTTCTCGCCTTCCTTATCTTTCTTTAATAACATTGTTCCCAAGGTGTCCTCGGGTGAATAGGAGGGCATGGAATAGAGCTAGGACTTACCCTGGTTATTTTTGCATTACCATATATTCATATTTTTTCGGAAACTCCGCGACCTTTTCCCGGGAAACAAATAATGGACGAATGCATCTGGGCCCGTATTAAGGGACATCTTTTTATTCGCTTGGATCTTCGGTAAATATTTTTGTTATTACGTTATGCCTCTCTCGGGTCGACCGTGTTTTCTGATGGAACACGAAGACACCGAATTGAGGGTACTTGTGTATTATTGATGGAGGATATTTCGTGTCAATACTTGATACTATTTATGATACAAGATCTTATCTTTAGCATTTAAGGTTTTACATTTTATTAACATATTATCTACTATTAGCTTAGTATCTAGTCTGTATAATATTTTAAACCTTAGGGACGTTCTATATCCTCACGCCTACCCACAAGGGTCTTCGAAAGGGTAGGCAGGGGTGTATAGGTAGTACCCACACACACACTTTATTTGACGTCTTTTTGAATGCATGTGAATTCCAGGTAGGTAGGTATAACCTACGGCCTTATTTGGTAGTTTAATCGTTCAACAAATCGAGCGTATGTTCTATAATGCCATAAAAAGGCATATATAATAAACTGTATGTATATGACGTTAAGGCGGTTTTTAGCTTGAGCTCGTTAAAGGGGGTCGAAAACCTCTGCGACAGCTGTTTATAGCTTCAAGGATTTTGACCTTTCCTTGTTATCTTGCACACTAATAGATGAGCCCTCAGGAGTGCCCGCGTGGAGGCACGCACGCAGAGATTTGTGGGAGAACAGGTGTAGTGTAACGGACCTAATTTAAAGGCTTAACTTGGATTCTTTAGCTTTATTGAAGCTTTAGGCACGGACTATGCCAGTTAGTTTTACTTTTACTACAACAAGGATTATAAAATCATTAGGGTGTGAAAATATAAATTGAATTGAAAGCCGCAGTGGCTAAATGGCTTTAGTAGACTTAGTAGTAAGTTAAGGCCGCTGGTTCGAGGATATACCTAAATAGAATATAGTGGAAAACTTTTACACCCTAGATACGTAGTTCAAAGAAATATGTACCTACATACCTACTGTAGGTAAAGATATACCAAAAAGTCAGCGACAGCCTGACTAGATCTGTCAAGCTGACTCCTAAATAAATCAAATAACCCTCGCGAATGCTTCTGAGGTGGCATTAGCATTTAAAAATACCTATATACGAAGCTAATATGTTTATTTCAGAAACATTCGCTTCGTTTAAAATAATTTTATACGACGGAATTATTAATATTACTTACCATATAAGTAGGTAGGTATTGCACGACCGGCACAATTTATTGTAGTTAGGTAAGGTACCTACTTACTTCTTGGCGAACCGTATCGAAAAATGTCAACAATTTTAATCAACCCCAATGCAACAACAAACGCGTAAAAAGCAATGTTAACACCATTAAGTTACATATACGCCGAAACGCGGCAAATGTGTATATAAAACCTTTAATATAATGTGACAGAGCCTGTACGACCTTACTTTCAAGTTAAAAAGTTTTCGTATAAAAATTCAACGTTCATTAGGTACCTATTTCCTTTTGGTTGTTTGCTTCGTGTTTTAGCCCAGTGGGTATAATGTTATCCGCTTACTGATGGGGCTGAGACTGCAACTCGGAGTGCTGTAGCGTCGGCAAGCAAAGATATTAATATATGTATCTATTATAGTTATTCAACAAAACAAACATATATATTTTTATTTATTTTATTCCCAACTTGACAACAACGATTTGACGTTATACTTTTGTATAATATTAATATAGTAATGTTAGGGGCGAAAACATAACAAGTATCTAAAAATGAAAGACATTGGGGCACTGATTGGTTGTTGTATTTGTATGTGAATAAGTGGAAGGAGTGATAGAGGCAGACCATGTTCCAACTACCTAAGTCTAATTGATCGAAAATCCAAGGATGGAAACGACAAGAGAACTGTAAACCAGCGAGTCTCAATTATCGTCGTGTCTTGTTTTTGCAATTACTTATGAATGTGAATGAAACGAGAGAGGTCCGGAAGTCTTCAGAGAAATGGCGCTCCACTCTCTCTGCCTACTCCGTGAGGGAATAATACCAATAAAAAGTATGATAGAGTAGGTTAGACACGTACGGTAAAACAACGATAAAACTACCAAAGTTTTCAGATACTGTAGCTACCTTCCTAGGTATGTAATTATAAACCCAATTTTTTATTATTAACTAAAAATAAAGGCTTAAAGATTTTCATAAATAATAAATATAATATATCCTCATGCCTTCCCACAAGGGTCTCCGAAGGGGTAGGCAGAGGTGTATAGGTAATACCCACACACCCACTTTCTGCCAGAGGTATATTAGGTTTTAATATCTACTCTTTTATTACTTAATTGATAGACATATGACATGGGTTCTTCATCCTACAACGTTCGGTATATCAGATCGATTTTTGTCCTATCAAGCTGAAACAATCAATTCGTTCTTGTTGCTACGTTATTGATAACGTTGTTAATAATACCTACACAGAAACTTAATACCGGCGCTTCGTGTGCATTAAACCTACATAAGAAGAACCTGTATGACACAAATTAGGTAGGTATCAAGTTCAAATAATATCCTCGCTACAAAACCGGATCCGCGGCCTGCCATTCGAAAATCGACTTTATATCTACAAAATAATTGGAATAACGCTACGTTACATGGAACTATCTGATAAAAAGTATCCAATTTGAATGTTTACGGCTGTGATAGTACCTTGGGCGTTTTGTTAGTCGCTCGCACGAATTGACGTTTTTACTAAACGTCAGACTTGGTAAATAAAACTAGCATCTAACGAGTGCGACTCACGCCCACAAGACTTCGGCGGATTGGTATCCTCACTCGGCTTTATAGCACTTTATTGTACATGTAACCTGAGCCTGGCTTGAGGGCAGCCTACGCACCGTTTGTTTTAGCTGACGTAAGCGAGACCTGGACTTTTAAATAAGATACCTACCCTTACTCCTTAAGAAATTGAGGATATAGACTCAATTACCAAATCGTATACATGCTAGGTAAACGTACCTACTTCTAGATACAGGTAAATATACAAACATATCATCACGCCAAGTCCCTTACGGGGTAGGAAGAGAGAGTAAAGCGCTAAATATTTCTAGTGTTCTTCCATTCATCAGTCTCTTCATAGATGCTCGCCAGTTACGAGTACTCTTGACGTTCCTAACCTTGTATGCTCAGTCGATTTGAACTATGTTGCATGGAATTCTTCTGCCTCTTCTACCGAACACTTTACATTTACTTTGTACGTACGTACCTACCTATAACTGATTTTAAAACAGTACGATTTATTCTGTTTCCCAACATCGGGAATGGACTTTAAAAGCTATGTATCCACTATCTTAACTTGGTTCAAGAGCAATATATGCACCTAAATATATGTATATTATGGAAATGAACTCGTGTGACTAATAATAATAAAAAACCCTACCATAAAGTTTTTATTTCAACACCTAATTCCGTGGGATCATTACTGTGTTTATAGGGCAATTTATTTTCAGCATAAAGTATTATATTATTATAATCAACACACATTGAGTGGCGATCTGACAGGCGGTTATAATAGTTCAAAGGAATTTGATCCGCCCTATCCGACTTTTACTCTGTGGTTCATTATTACAATGCTTTAGGAAATCAAATGTGTGCTCGTTAAGTTTTTTTAATGTTTAACCAAATGACTATTTATGTAATAAGAACGTACTTATAACACTTCGAACTATAAAATAATATCACGTAGAGCGGAACTAGTGGCAGGAAGCAGCGCTGAGAATGTTATATTGTCATATCTTCACGCATTCCAAAGGATCTTAATCCCTATAAATAATAGGTACATCTAGTCCGAGTTAGATTCGCTTATTTCATTACTTAGACATACCTACTCTATGATAAATGGGTAAAAGACTAATTTTCGATGTCTATTTAAAACGAGGTATACTGTATTTTTTGTACGAAGAGGCCACGTGTAAATATCGTTCTAATGTAACGCGCTACTAAAAAAAAATTAATGAAACTAATTTTCAGAAATATTTTCCTACCAATTTAGAGAAAATATTAATATCTAAATGGTTTATACTGTGTAAGTAAATCATACATAGGTATGCATACAAATTGCGTAATTTTGTAGGTATCATTATAGATATAATATAGTAGATATCAACAACAAATTTTCATAGCGTTGTAAGAAAACATTACGAACAACGAACAAGTTACCGATATCATTAATACAGATCTTGGTTTTAGTTTCTGTATGTATTTAGTACATATATGTTGGTATTCAGTACCTATATGTTGCTATTTATTTCGCCTACCCTAGGCAACAGATAGCAAAACGAGACAGTCAATATCAGAAAGATCTATATAAAAAATAGTAGAGTTTTGTTTATTTATCAATATATATTGTGCTATCGTTACTTTGAAGGAGACTGCAGGAAATGCACATCGTCCCCACATCGGGAAATGATCACATTCGCATGCCGCATAGAGCGGGGCTGGAATAGGGTTGCTCGTAGGTACACCTCGGGGTTGAAAGCTTTTTCCAATTATACGAGGGCCTGGAAAATCCTGCTGAGTTACATTTATCCAGTTTCTATTATGTTCACGTCTCAATACCTACCTTTTGTGTCCCCGTACTATGTATCACGATAAAATGGAATGAGGTGAAAAAACGCAATCCAATTAAAATGTCGACGCGCTTATTCTGGCGTGTAAGTTTAATAAAAATAATTTATTTGAGTTATTATAGCTACATCAAAAAGGAGGAGCGACTTCAAAGAGTTTGTTTAACGAAAACAAATGCAGCAAAAAATATATACTTGTGTTTTATATTCAACAGTTCTGAGGTTCGTTAATTAAAGATAAAGTTGAATTTTGCTTGTTATCTTTAATGGTTATTGCAGGTACAGTGAATGGATTTGACACTGGTTGACTTAAATTGTTCGTAAATATAGCATTTTACTAATTGGACGACTGAAATATACTTCAATATCAGATAAAAATAATTCGATAACTATATAATATATACCTATGTAGGAAGATGAAATATAGCTATGTTTTTAAACAAGCAACTGCTTGTAGGTATTTTGAGACGGCGCAATATCCGTCCGTTGCAAGCATGGTGATGAGCTTATCATCAATCAGCTTATCACTTTAAGAAATCCCCTAATGAATCTGTCACTACAATATGGATGTCTTTGTGTGATAGTCTCTCTCCGGACTTGGAATTTAGTTTCGTCTTGGATTTTAAAAGAACTCCATTCTGTATTGAAAGTAACTGCAGAATTCTTAGACTAATTTTCATTATTTTAAATTCAGAACCTATCACGTTAAAAAAATGTTTGTACAAATTTAACTTACCTACTTACAAACACTACACACGCTTTAGGTAGGTAGGTACATTTAAAATGTAACCCACAATTACTCTTAACAAATCACCATACCAAATTCAAAGCCCGCTTGTTAGGTACCGAAACAAAGGGTCTTTTAGTATCGAAATAGAGCAAAGGAAACTCTTTAATACTTGTTCTATATTAAAGCTTAGAGGAACTGCTCAATGTTGGACTCGGGCCAATTTGTTTAGAATCTGGGGCGGCTGGCTACTGTTACTGTGAACTTAAGAGTTCGTGCAGCCTGCAACGCAAAGGTTGCACGTTTAAATCCGATAAGTAGTTCTTGAATAAAGTAATTACATAGATTGGTGAAGGAAAACATCATGTCATCAAAGATATTTGTATATATACCTACTTAGTTGTACTTGAAAGACATCACACTTTCTTAGACATCATTAACTTAAGGGCCAATCCATCCATCGCCTAGTCTCTTTCCCGTGACTATGATCTGTACGCCATGACAGACAGACAAGAACAAACATACATCTGTTTATAATCGAAATCTGTTTATATAAATTTCGCTTTGACAATTAATCCATATACGAGTAAATAACGAAGTAAGTAGTAATGTACAAATGACGCAATTTGTTTTCTTTATCTCACTCAAGGTGTTGTTTTAATTACACTCTAAAGTGAAGAGTAACATTAAGATAAAACAGATGAAAAATTTTGTTCATAAAAAGACCTGTTGAAAATGCTAAGGATTTCTACCTACCTACTGGTATATAGGTACATACCTACCTCTTGTACCCATTGTACCGCAAACAAAAAACGAGTTTGGCTTCGCCATTGGCAAAGTAACTCAGGCAATAATTTAAACCCAAGTGCAAATTATCCTTTATTTAAGTTACAAGTATGTCCTACAGAGCACAATAACACTACGTTTGATGATCTCATGAGACATAAAATACCTACAAATCGGAGAAACTTTATTTTCCGCTCCCACGAATATGAATCCGATCCGGTTGGCTTAAAAGGTTTTATATTTATTTATTGTTCATTAAAAGGTCCAAGTTCACTGTTATCGCGGTGGAATAGACGTGGATTAATATGGCAAAAGCACTTTTCAAACGAAAATTAATGTCTATGTTCATAATGTTGTGCTCAATTCTGATCAATTTATTGTGTTACAGTTAAAATACGAGAGTGTTTTGTAACGAAGCACGTTCGAGTGTAGTATGTCGGGCGTAAAAACTATTAAAAAGCAATAAAAAGTTTGACTGTGTAGATGAAATAGATATATATATGTCAAGTTATGAACGTGCAGGTCAAAATCATAGAGTACATAATGTAGTAAATAACGACACTTGGCCATAGAATAAATTCAACTGAACTGCTTTTAGGTGACGGTAAAAGACTGAGATTCACCATCTGTCATATTGATACCTACCTACATATACCTTGTTATCATGAACACCTCCGTGCCTTCCCTTTGGGGACTAAAACGGACACGGCGAAGATATATTTTACATAACTGGACCTTCCTTTATAGGTTAGCAAGAGAGTACATCGCCATTGACTCTAACGTTTATCCCTTCATTCAACTACTTAGGTATAAGTATACACATTTAATAGGTACTTGACTATATATATATAGGTACTTGACTATATATCTAGGCATTCTGAACATTTGAAATAGACAGAGATAACACACCGATTTGTGTTTAATCGCGCTTCTAAATTAATGTAAATATTTGATATCAGTATGAATATTTATTGCTTCTCATCTTATATACCATATCGTGTATACCTAAATATCATTTGGCATCGTGCAGTCACTTACGAGGTACCTACTTCGTTATCACGATCAATAAATTGTTATATTAACGTGTTTGGAATAACCGCTGCATTAGTATTGGCGCCGTAAGCAACAAACGACTTGATTAAAAAAAATACCCGATACGGTCGCCGACAACTCGAATTTTAAGGATTTTTCATAATATAATTTCCGAACGTTATTGTCTGCTAATTAGTATGCAAATTGGTAATAATACCACTACTGCTAATTTTAAAATGGCGATGATATGAATACGCTCGTAAGTTATCGATAAACACAGGTACATACCTACTCAGGTAGGTACTTTGATACCGGCTTGGAAATGTCAGGCCGAAAAACTTATTTAAAAAAGAACGAACCGAGAAAAAGTTTTAATAAGAAATCCGTGTTCAAAATCATTCTAGGAACGGCCGTAAAATTATTTTGATATAAATTTAACGAACCAATTGAAATTCGAAGTGCACGACAATTCTTATAACTTCACGTCCTTAAGAGGCAAGCTCATTAAAATGTACTTTAATCGGTCGATTGATCGTCGTTACGAAACTAGTTTCGTTCCGTGTTCAATATGCACTCCATGTTGTAAGTATAAATAAATACATGACATTTAAATCATACAAGTAGGATACGTACTTGCAGTATACAAAAAGAAGTTTAACAAACAACGGATGCATTCCGGCTCCATTTTAAATCGCAGATTGCGTGTGGAATGGAGAATTTCGACCTTTTGGGCGGATGGCTGATGATGATGATGCCTGGCTGGATGGCTTAACATTATGCCCAGTCTTTCACACAGAAGGCAGAGAGAAAAGAACGCCAGTTATCTCTAGGCTTACATACATGCTCGTAGGATTCACCTAAGTACGTAACTATCTTATACTTCAGAATAGAATAGAATAGAATACTGTTTATCTTCATAGAACATGAGTGACTACATGAGTGGCTACATGTTTTGCCATGGAGGCGTAAAGACGTTCCTATTTTCAGGGATATTTATAGAAATAAATTGTTCCCGTACGACCGTAGCTATTACAGCTAAAAACCGTGGTTTTCAATCAATTCTAGCCGAGTCTATCTAATTAAGTTTAGCCTGTTTTTCTATAGTCGTAATATTATCTAAAGTACCTATCTACATTAAAAAACTACAATAACAACATTACATCTAGTTTATCTTATTTTTTTCTCAAAGTTGCTTGTTGCCAAAAACCTGTAAATTGTTCACGCATGTGTTGAACACATATCACAAGCTTAGAACATAAAATATAACACTGTTAGCTACTACTAATTGTATGACGGAAACAAATGAATAAACGAACCTTTAGTGCTGTCCTGTCTATAATCTGTGATGTCTATTGGTTTTGGCTGTCATCCAATTTGGCACGGGTTTATTTTTCTAGCTGTTCTATCATCTGACAGTTCTTTGAGCTACCTATGTGTAGTGTATATAGGTACCTAAGTATACGTACGCTTATGGGTAGGTATGTATATAAGTTCGAGAGAGAGATTTTTACATTTACCGTAATATGAATATATAATAAATTAATAATAATGTATATATTTCTACTTATTATTCTTATTACGATTTCATTGTATTCTTCGACATTTCACATACTTAATATTTACAAGAATTGGAGTTAAGCCATATTAGGTTTTAAATACACACGAGGGTATAGCAATTAACTTGTTCTTTGACTCTTTAGACGCGAATATGTTTATAAACCTACATTATATAATTCATATCTAGATATGAATTATATAAATGTAAGAGAGGTAGGGCATAACGGGTTTCCCGTTCGAATTCGGAGCGGCCGGACTGGGGCAGGACCTCCACCTTATAGAAGTCCGTAGCCAAATAACATTTTTTTTGTGTTGTGTTCCTACGTGGTGAATAAGGTTTCCAGTAATGAGCTCCTTCGGGAGGGGGAGGATTGTTACATTGTGTTGGAAGCAGAGGGATTAAACCCATTATGCTGCCAACACACTATAACTCTCCGAACACAGAGTGGCAACGCGCAAGTGATACTTCGGTATCGTGAGCGTAAATAGGCTACGGTAACCGTTTCCCATCAGGTGGGCCGTATGCTTGTTTGCCACTCTTGTTGTATAAAAAAAAAAAATAATATACGTACGAAATAATCTGCGAGGTTTACCTATTTCGCGATGGCGAAAATACGTAACCTACCTAAACGTGTATGTATCTTTACAGGTAATTTAAATAAATACCTAAAAATTACAATACTTTGCTTGTTACACCCACGTAAATAACCAACAGACACTTGTAGTAGGTACCTCAATAGAAACCATAACTTTATTCGATTCCAAACAACTAATTAGATACATCGGCAACCTACTCGATTGCAACTGTCACGTACACGAATAACGAACGAATAATTTCATTCGATATTCTCACCGAAATGAGGAAAAAGTTCGGTTCTCATGAGGGAATTGAAATTCTCTGTAGACCTTTCCCGCACGACAGTCTGATCACGATTTAAAAGGGACCGTAATGTAATTTTCCTAAATAATCTATTTTATTACTAAACACCCACTTGAATAGAGCAGGTTCACTAGTGCTTAGTTAATGTTCGATATTTACATGCAACTATGTAGGTATTGGATGATTCTATAGGATACTCAAGCACCTTGGGGATAATTCCGAACAAATTGACACAGTCCCAAATTAAGCAAAGCTTGTGGGTACTATAGTAACTAGACTGATATGTATACTTATAAAGATATATACATAAAGACATTTAATGTTGAAGACTAAGGTGCAAATACTCGTTTCGCTTCGCAGTCTGCTCTGGCCGCTTGTCCAGCCGTCAATGAAGGGGTTATACATAATTTAAATGCAATATTTCAGTATTATATTAGGGCCAAGAAATGCTCCCTGTGCAGTGTTACATGAATATGAAAAAAAGTTTATTGAATTTGAAACCCTTTCGCAAAGTAGGTTGGTATTATTTATGATAGTAAAAGCATGTCATGGTTCTACCTCAGATCTAATAGTTGATGCAAGAAAACGTTTCTCTTTTCTATATATTGATGTGAAAATAATGATACCTACCTATAGTATAAAAAAATTACCTAATTGTTTTTTATTGTTGTCCTCAGGATGCTTCTGTAAGGATATAATTATCCTAGTTAATTCCCACACTTTTGTAATTATATTTCTACCTATGAGCTACCGTTCCAGATTTGCACGGGAGGAGATTAGAAAAAAAAACGTTATATACCTATTTAATTAACCTTCCTTGAAAATATTTGGCTAACGTTGACGGCTGCATTAATCGTCACTTTTAGCAAGGAGGATGAATAGTAACAACCCTTCATTCAATAAGAACATCGTCGAGTCGAGAACGTATCACGAAGCCAAATCTGTCACATCCCGAAGCTCGAAGCTGCGTTGGCATCAAATTGAATCAGAACAAAATGTTCTTGTTATAAAAAAGATTCAAGCATTTTCAGATTCTTAATATTTCTGTCCACCTACACACGTGCGTTTTGAGATATACCTATACGAATAATGTAAACAATGTTGAAATGTTATTACAATAATATAAAATTCTATGACGTAAATACCTTCTCAAAATATTTCCGCATACGCGCAATATACATTATTTATATTTGTAGATATATGAAGGAGACGTGTCAAAATATTTATGTATCCGCTGCTATAGGGTAAGCATGAGCGCAATAGATCTTAAAGGGTTTGCCCTTTTAGTTTCCGATATCGTTACGAACAGATGTCGGCCTAGAAATAGGTATTTTATACAGGAATTCGCCCACAATATCCCTGGCCTCAATAAGTTATAAGGGTCAGATCCTCGGATCCACATTGGCGCGAGATGTGTCCTAGTAATTCTGTTGTTGCAACAATGATAACCTTTTTTTATTATTAAGAAACATGTCCGCTACAAGCATTTTCTCCAAAGAGCATGGAGTTCTTCAAGGGTGTGTATAGAGGCGCGAACATGTTTCTAGGTGCTGCAAGCGCCCAAAGCCGGTAGTAACCGCTTACCAAACAATACAAGCCTGAATATGTATAAAAATCATGCGGCTCTCTGGATGATTAGCGGGTATTTCCGTAGGTATAAACTTACAACACTAAGTTTATTCACACGTAACCAAGATCAAGAGCTCCTTACTTATCTATGTAACAGTGTAGTAAGCTTTAAAGATATTCCATGTTCGTATAAAAGGAGATGCTCTCTAACAAAGTAGCTTATGTAATGAGCCGGGAAGCTCGCCAAGTGGCCATTACAATAGAGCAACGTTTAGCATCAATCACGAAAAATGCGCAATTTATACGGGTGTTGAATATTTATCGTGCCTATCACTAAGCAGAGCCTTGAAACCAACGAAATATCAATGTCGGTATCAAGCATTTTCGGTTGATATTACTGCCGTTTCTCATCTCCAACTTGTATTCAGTATTCCGTAAATCCGTCTTTATTCTACTTTTGTTTATTAGAATTACAGTTTTGCACAAAGCTGGCGGTAATAAATTGTTGTAGGCATTTGTTATTCATGAAAAGCGTTGTTTTTTTGGTAGTGAGGTAAACATGTTATACCTATTAGATGTTAGACAGCGAAATTTCAATTTAATATAGTACCTACATAAATATATATACTTTTGAATTAACGTATTCCCACAGCACATAGAGTTTCCCCAAGGTGTCACAAATTTAAATAGTTTTCTTGCTGGAAATTATATTTAGATGTAAAAGTGACAGATTACGGACGAGTCCGTCAACTTTCTTCAAACACAAATTTACATAAATACGCCTTTTCCTAGACGTAGACGTTGCTTACGAAGATTCCTTTATTGTAAGCATTGTGTGATGATCAATCACCGTAATTAACTTCAGATAAAATCCCAGAAGCATGCCGTCGGCATACGAAATAACAATATTGGTTCTCGTAGCACTATTGCTCTTTTGCCATGGATGACACCTATGTGTTACCTTTAAGTAGTTTTGCTCAGAATGCTGGAAGACTAGCAATTCACACAACACAATTCATAACAGAGATATGTAATCGTTAGCGCTATGTCCAACGTTGTGAGTAAATGTTTTTGTTACAACAGAAAAACGTTCACTTTTTACACATTAGGTACCTACTCACAGTAAAATCTTCCGAGAATGACTGACAGCCTATCCGGTGAACTTAGAATAAGTGAAGTAAAAAATTTAGTTTACAAATTCAAACAAAACTAGCGTAACATCTTTTGTTTAAAACGTATCAAAAAACACCTTACCGTGTTTTGCTAGCCTTTGTTTAGCTTTTATAAAGAAATTGAAAGTGTATTGTCTGCTCTAGTTCTTTTTTACTTTTTTACTGCTCTGGGGTACCATAAACATTTTGAGCATAAACAATAAGTTACCCTTCCGCATTGCACTAGCTCTAAGGTAGACCAGTTTGGCATTACAGGTGATGCAGTGAAGGTGGTATTGTGATTATGTGGTGCTTTGTCTTCGGAGCAAGTTTAATTGCTTTCTTTTATATCGATCATTGATTTATTGCCGCTGCGGTTCGAGACGGTCACAATAATACTTGGGTGAGGTTCTCTTACATTAAATATCGGCCTTGAAATTATATATTGCTTTAAACTTAAATTTGTTGGAAGATTCAGAATTGATGTTGCCCGACTGGAGTACTTCCATCTAATTAGTACTTCCAACTATTGAGTAAGCTTTCCAGATTCTGTTTGTACTGCTAGCAGCTACTTTCTAGAGATACTCCGTGGATTTTACATCAGTGGAGTCGTTTTGGATAGTGCATTGGTCGTATGAAAATAAAATTGTAATGGACTGTAGAATTATTCTACCTATTCAGGATCTATGGTGAAATTTGAATCAAAATATTTCTATTAATTTACGCGACAAAAAGATGCCTTCAAATGTGTGTGACCAACGCAAGAACTTCGAGAGTAGTCTTCACCTTAATCGACCCTCATCAATAATAGAAAAAAGTTACATAGCACGAACAAGCAATAAGCCGCGCACGTGCTTTCCTCGCGAGAACAAAGACAATAGCCGAAAACAGCTCGTAATTTTATATTGGCGTGAACAATTTGCTCCCATTATGTCCCAATGTTTGCGCCATACAAGGCACATACATTTGGTCGTATTTGCTGACTTTGCCACAATATTTGTCGAACGTGTCAAACGCGGTGTCAAATGTAACGTATCTAGGCGCGACACGTAGTAACCGGCGATATTTTCAGTTATTACATGTGTTATTATCCCGTTGGCTTTCTTTTTGTTGCAATAAGGCGTTGATTACTCGGAGACGCGTCGTCAATTGGTGTTGGCTTTGTATGGACTGTGGGGTGTCGATAGTGTGATTGGCACACGCTCCTTCCTGTACAATGATCGCTAATAAATAGATGCGTTCTCTATAAAGAAACATGGCTAAAATATTTTTGAGAAATTCCAATTATGCTGTATAATACAAGAAAATTTATTATGTATACTAATCCATTCCGTAGTTTAAGAATGTATCGCGTTTCACTATACCTATACTGATTATGTCGTCACGTCGAAGCCCCTATTAGGCAGAGATAATATCGTCAATACTCTATATTATCATAATCTTCAACCACATTCTGTCTTTCCACACTCATATCTTTTATATACTTCTATTCGTAATTCTTCTCCTTAAAATCTGAATAATATCAATTCCTAATCCAAATTATTTTAGCGTGGAGACGCGGGAAACACCGTCGCGTACTATAAAGCTGGTATGAAATCGCCACGCTAGATGCCGATGTCTACTTAATGCAATTATTACATACATTTATTAATATAAAATATTTATAAGAGCCACATCTAGATTATAGGTAAAGAGTATATCACTGTCCCACCACAAGTATTGTGGCAGCGGGCTTAATTTTAAGCCAGGGTGTCAGCCACCGTCGAATAACTACGACTTCTGTTTACTGAAGCCTAAAAGCTACGACTGAGAGTCCCAAAACGTAGACCTATGTATGAAGCCTATATACCTACATATAAAACTATGTTTTATATGTAGTGATATATGTGTTTTATATATAGATAAGAGCCGTGGTGGCCGAGTGGTTCGAGCAGTTGCCTGCGATGCAAAGGTCGCAAGTTCGAATCCCGACTGTACCAATGAGTTTTTCTCAACTTAAATACAGTGATTAGTCACACCACGAGCTTTACGGTGAAGGAAAACATCGAGAGGAAACCTGCATACGTCTGAGAAGAAATTCAAAGGCGTATGTATAGTCGTGCTTGAGTAACGGCGATGGACTCGCCATCTATCACGTTGGCACCTAATATACCTCTGGCGGAAAGTGTGTGTGGTTGCGCTGTCATTGTGTTTTAAAAATTAACATTTTGTTGCAATTGTTACCGTCAATTAGATATGTTTTGATGGTCTAAAATGTCTAAATAGAATATCATGTGCTCGCTTTCATCCGCGTAAAAATCGATTTCATTAGTATAACTTTATCTAGATATTAATATAAACATACCTATTTATATACTCTTATGTAGACAGAGGTGTATATAGGGTTATAGTATTAAAAAATAAATTGTGAGAATATTGCCAGAACCAGAGCCGAAGCTTAAAGCCTAGTGTAATGTAAATGTAATATACAGATAGGTAGATACATAGATACTAGGCGTTAGTAGGGGTAAGTTAGTTCCAAATATAACAATGACATTTGACACAAACTAACTTGTATAACTTAGTTCGTTAGTCAAGTGTTACAATTTCGGATTGATGGTCGACGAATGTTACTGCGGGGAGAGAATGCAGGATATCTAATTAACTTAGTTAAACTATGTAAGTATTTCCTTTACTTAAACTTCACAAGTTGGAGTTAGCTTGTTCTTTTAATAATAATAATAATATATCCTCACACCTTCCCACAAGGGTCCCCGAAGGGGAAGACAGAGATGTATAGGAATTACCCGCATGCCCACTAGAGGCACATCGCCATTACTCAAGCACGACTATACGCATTTGAATTTCTTCTCAGACGTATGCAGGTTTCCTCTCGATGTTTTCCTTCACCGTAAAGCTCGTGGTGTGACTAATCACTGTACTTTTAAACGGCTGCATTTATGTTTGTAGGTATATAGGTACCTATATTTTGTATTGTAGTTATATTATATTAATTACCTATCTACGTTGCGTTTCTTGTCATTGTTGTTTTTATTGCCTACTCTCTGCCTCTCTACTATCCTGCCATACTTCGCTATAACATAGGGATTGCAGTTGCATGGATGACAATGACCGTTAAAAGACGCTTACTGACGCAAAAATTGATCAAAACCATCACCAATGTCAAACCAACTTAACGTGTTAGTAAGGAAATAACATATATATAGACATATCCCTTGGTAAGTTCAGTATATATCCAGGTAGCGTTATCTGTCTGTCTGTGTATCGCAGTATCCAAGACCATACAAAAACACCGTGTTTTTACTACTATATTACCTGTAGGTACTAACATAAAGCTTAGAATGGCTTTCAAGTCGTTCGCATTATTCAAATTCTGAAGAAAAGTTCAAAATTTAATAAAAACACGTCTTACATCTTACAAATTCCTAGATTACTGTAACGGTAGCAGTTAGAACTGAGTTTTGTGAGGAGGAAACTTCCAGGAGTGCCTCAAGTCCGTTAGTTAATGTAAGAAAAGATGCAAATGGACTCTCTCAAAATTGAACGGGGATTCAAACTTTTGCACAAGTATCAGACATTGCGAGTGTACGAAAAGTCATATCGGCGGCGGGAAAGTATATCATTCTGGGTCCAATGGTGCTGAAACTAAAGTGCTTTTTACATTGTACAGTAATATAATCGAAGATGTTTTAGACTGTCGTTATTGTTGTGAAATATGAGTGTATTTACTTATTCTGACGTGTACTGCGGCCCCGAATATTCGAACGCTGCAATCTTACGTAGGATTTGCGATAATATGCGAATTGGATATGAACTCCAGATAAGGTACGTTTTCCTGGAACTTCAAGTGTTAAAGTTTCGATAACATTCTACAGTCTCGGATCGGAGTTAATCCCGATATGAGAGGGGAACTTTGTAAGCGGTCCCATTCCGCAGATGGGGGTTTACGTGCAAGATGATGAACATTCCTCTTGGCCCGATTATACAAGAGATCCGCCGCTATCTTCATACCAATGAAATTTGGATTTAGTTTTCTTTCTATTAGAAATAACTTCATTAGAGATTCTAGCTTCATGTCGTTGTAACAATTCGAGTAACATTGTGTTTAGAAATTATAATACCATAACAAGTACTTGGATGAGACTCGCATGTAAGCGGTCCGCTTTCAAGCCATAAAACGTATGATAGATGTTGACATCGACAAGCCCTCGCGTGTTGCCGGTACCGTCGCGTCCCCACTCCAAGGGCTCAGCGATACGACCATCGACCGTCCTAAGAAAACCCCCCATTCCAATCGCCACCCTCTCATTTGCTTATTGCGAGAGCGCAATGTGGGAAGAACCGGGGGTCACGCTCCAATGGACGATCGTATCTGACATCGAATCGGGGTTCGGTGCACTCGGCACCATATTTAAAAATCGAACGCCGATGGAACATGATTTGAAAATGGCCGACGGATTTAATTATTTTTTATCAACCTTTTAGGTTGGGATTTCACGGGCGCCCATCGTATCATATTTCCATTCAAATTTCATTCCTTTTAATCCACGTTTGGACATGAAAAATGTTATTTAAGGGGCGGCGTGGCTCGTTACTTTAAAACCTACTTTCCACATCCTAATAACTTCATATCTTTTGTGAATAAATTGGGCTTATTAGGTAAGAAATCGAAGTTCGTTGGATTATCTTGCATTTAAATGCATTGCGAAATCAAGGATATGTTAAAAGGCTCTCAGCGTGAAACGAAATCGACCCGATACCCATCGTGCAAGCTTGTTTCAGGGCCACCTGCTTGACACATGGACATACAAACGATCACTTTATGTACGGTTCAGCCGTTGTATTGCACATAAATTCACAGTTTTTATCTTACGTATCGAATTAATGGTTCGACTTATATTGCTATTCGGTACGAAAGCGGCAATTCTTTTTTTTTTATTCTGAATAAAAATATATTTTGTAAAAAGGTTAATTAAGCATTATGTGCGTGAGAACGTGAAGCAAAATGCTTATTTACTTAAGTAACTTATAGGTATGGAAATTATAGCGTAGGCGATATATATAGTTAGGTACTATAGTATATAAGGAGTCGTAATGTCGGAGTATACTTATGTGTTGTAATTATTTTCGGTCGTTACTTTTATTACAGTGAACGAGCCGCGGTGGCCGAGTGGTTCGTGTATTTGTCTTTAACAAAAAGATTGCAAGTTCGAACTTGTAATCTTTGTGTTGCATCGAATCCCAACTGTACCAATAAGTTTTTCTAAACTGATATAGTATTTCTTAGTAGGTGTATACCTAACTATATTTAAAAAGATAATTTTATTAGTATTTAAACTAGTTTCAAATTTCGAAACAAGATTACTTACATATCTTTGGCCTAAGAATACTTAACACCTTTCTTCATTTGAAACTGTCTGTTTTAAAGTAAAAAGCTTTTAACGTTAAAACATACTTAAAAAATTATGAAATCTCTTTGAAGATACGTATTAATTTCATTCAGATATTATGTAGGTATCAAATTAATATTTCAACAGAAAAGCATCAACAAAACATCTACCGAAACGATCTCTGCTCATACGTACTTAACAACCTGACCCTATTTTAATGTGACCAATCGTAAAAAAATATTAGATAGATATATTTATAATTAAATTGAATCGCATCCTAAAGGCTTGCGCTGTTTTATTTAGATACCAGCTTCATTAACTGAGATCGATTTAATCTCGACCGGCTCAGTTGAGTCTCAAGAGGCTCAAATTAATTTAAAGAACAGCGCAACGCTTCACAAATTCGGCATCCTTTACAGACTTCGGAACAACCCAAACTCAATGTTATTTTCGACCTTATTTCATGGTATTAAGGGATATAGTGCAGGTTTTGCAATGTATAGTGTAGGTTTGTCAAGGAACCAGGGCTGGCTACCAAAGTATGGGCAAAACAGATGCCCCAAACGGGTTGTTTGCTTTATCAAAACGTAATGATGCTGGAATTATTTGTCGGCTAATTGGTTTGTTAATAGCAACGGATTCGTTTATTAAAGTTCCTAATTGGGTTTGTTTGGCGAATTTACTAATTTTCCAAGCATGCATTTGTTCACAGATGTAACTAATTACTAATTATGCCGGATACAGCAAGCGGGTAGGACGAAGGCTTTCATTATGGAGAAGTTGCACGAAGTTCTTATCGGAGGTAATTTGCCTACGTCTTTGGGCTTCGGTAGGATTGTAGGTATATTTTGTTAAAATTTATTTTATCTATATTAATATCTTACGCAGACTCTTACGGGGTAGGCAGATAGAGTAGAGCGCTAGTTCCCTCAAGAGTAACAAACTCTCGCTTAATCCACATTAAAGTTAAAGTATTTTTATGTACATTTGTAATATGGCAACACAATGTAATGTTCTCTTCGATGACAAAGACTAAAATTGCTAACCATAAATGAAGACTGTTGTCTTTGAAACGCTAGGTAGGTACTCTCAATGTTTTCTAGCAGCTCTACAGGATGCCACTAGACGTCGATGCAGCGAAATAAAGCTGTTTGCTAAGAAATATAATGGTGGGGGTTAAGTTAGAAGCTGGCAGATTTTCTTCTAGATAGCTGGATTAAAGGGCCACATTTAGGTAATTTAAAAATAATAATAATATATCCTCACGCCTTCCCACAAGGGTCCCCGAAGGGGTAGGCAGAGGTGTATAGGTTATACCCACACACCCACTTAATTTAACATTGATATAATTATGTTCCTTAATGGCCAGTCCGTACATCCATGTCTCAAAGACCATAGCTATATTAAATTGCATGAGAACTAATCGCTTGTCAACAATAGAGAGTTGATCATTTGGTATTTATCAGCTAGCCAGCGTGGTACGAATCGCCATCTGTCCCGGGGCACTGCATATGATAGCCGGGCACCAAAATTATTCCTGCGCAGGAAGGATTCCAATTGGTTAAGAGTAATCCTCTACTGGCAGGGAAGGGGTTAGGGTGATATTCGAATCCTAGATAGGATTCGGATGACGCAAAATATTTAATCGAATGAATTTAAATTTTACCCCGCGCCCTCTTATCGATTGTACCAAAGTATCAAGCTACTCAGACCTGTTTAGTAAACATCTGAGGGTTAAATTCCTCTAAGGGTGCGTTGTACATCCCGTCTGGACGATTTAAGGTAGGTACACGGTACATTTCGTGCAAAGAGGGCACATGATCACCTTGTTTACGACACTGTTGTACTAAGCAAGAATTGTAAAAATAAAATATTTTTGGTCAAAACTCAGCGAGATAAAAACATGGCTGATTGGCTGAAATTACTATAGCGAAGTTTGCAAGTACCAATGAGTTCTTTTTATATAGTTCTTAATAAATTAAACATTACCTGCTCCCATTATTTGAATTGAAAAAATGGGTACATAAGTTTATTCTCAAGTTGCCCACCATATTAAGTTTAATATGTTCATATTCAAATTAGCTTTGGAATTAAGACAATTACTTCTGGTATCTAAGCCTAAAGTCTTGTGACCGTTGTTTAAGGCGCAAAGTTAAGTGTTAATGTTCCAGCGGAATATACCTACCCAATATCAAAATGAAAATTATAATACCTGTATAAATAATGCTGAAGAAAGGCATGTTACGTTGGTTTGGACATATAGAAAGGATGAGTGAAGAAAGATTAACGAAACAGATATACAAAGCAAAAGTGTGTGCAAGAAGAGGCAGAGAAAGACCACGTTCCAACTACCTGGATCAAATCGATCGGACGCTCAAGGACGGGAACGTCAAGAGTACTCGAAACCGACGAGCATGTATGTAGAGACTGATGAATGTGGACGAAGCGAAAGAGGTATGTAAGTCTAGGGAGAACTGGCGCTCTATATTCTCTGCCTACCCCGTTAGAGACTCGGCGTGTTGATATGTATGTATGTATGTATTTAAATAATTACCTACACTGAACCACTGGTCACTACCAACCAAGTACATAGTACCTAACATGATTAGTCACTGAAGCTTTAACTAAACCTGGGTATGCAGAAAGTAGACGATGCTCGACTGATAGCGAGTTGTCATCGTTCGTGTTGGCACCCAAAGATATCTACGGTGACATGTAAGTGTTAAGACACCTCTGTCTTAGCTCTGACTACTCCAAGGATAATTTTGTGAACGAGTTAAGAATACCAATCTATGAAAATGTATTGCTAATATCGTAAGCCTAAACTTTTGCAACAATTTAGCAGTTAGCTTCTACACAACTATTGTGTTAAGAAAACATTATTTATATAATAATATATATAATATATCCTCACGCCTTCCCACAAGGGTCCCCGAAGGGGTAGGCGGAGGTGTATAGGTAATACCCATACACGCACTTTCCGCCAGAGGTATATTAGGTGCCAACGTGACAGATGTCGAGTCCATCGCCGTTACTCAAGCACGACTATACATACGCCTTTGAATTTCTTCTCAGACGTATGCAGGTTTCCTCTCGATGTTTTCCTTCACCGTAAAGCTCGTGGTGTGACTAATCACTGTACTTAAGTTCAGAAAAACTTATTGGTACAGTTGGGATTCGGTGCTCGAACCACTCGGCCACCACGGCTGTTTGCTTAACATTATTTATTATCTAAATTCATACCTATATTTTAATTCATTATATTATATTTTCTCACAAAGACAGTAAAGGGCTAGTTGTCGCCAGATTTACAAAACTTTTTGGCTTCATCTACATTCATCTCATTCATACTCTTCATACAATGAAATACATAATCAAATAATACGTTCCATAATCATTAATATAATAAATCAGCGCCCGGATGTTCATGTACGCTAAAATCAAGTATAGGTATTGTGCTCAATTGAGATAAACCTACATGAACTAATACTTTTGCCTGCTATAGGTACCTACATTATTATACGTGTTAATTCTTGCAAAAGAGTTGCAAATGGTAAAATTTATTAATAGGTAACTTAAATTTACTTAGATGTATGCACGGAATTATTAACAAAATAGCACCTGCAAAACCACGGCACCCATTTAACTAACATGGAAGTTAAGATAATCATATCTAAATGAGCGCATAATTTATGCGAAATTTCATTAAAACGTTCATTTAATTTGCATACAAATGATCCTAACCCCGGCTGCGAGGTGTAGAAGTATATATTCAACTACAATTAAAGCCTTCAGACACTTTAGGTAAATGTATATAATGTTTTAAAGGCTGGTTATACACATAATTAAATAATAAGAAGAATATACATATATGTACAAAGCAAAAGTGTGTGTAAGAAGAGGCAGAAGAAGAGAACCTACATATCATAACGCCGAGTCCCTAACGGGTAGGTAGAGAGTATAGAGCGCCAGTTATCTCTAGACTTACATAACTCTTTCGCTTCGTTCACATTCATCAGTCTCTTCATACATGCTCGTCAGTTTCGAGTACTCTTGACGTTCCCTTACACTTACTAAAATGAACATATTTAAGTTAAGTTCACTTTATCTGAAGGCAAATGATAGAATTTAAGTTGTACAAAGGAGTCACGTCGAGAACGAACTGCATTCCCAACTCGACAGAATAAATCAAGTAGCGTCAAAATCTCATCCCAACGGAGACACTCGATCCTAGATCAGTTTCAAATATCGATACCTACGTGATTTAGTTAAATTCGGCTATTTGCATGCAGCTTAGCGAAGCTTAGCTCAGTGCAACGTGGGATATTTGGTAATGAAACCCCGTTGCACCCTACGGAGAGGGGAGGACGGGGAGGCACGGGTATTAGTCTGGCCGAGGGGCGGACGCCGTGATATTTGTTTGCTACAGAACGCCTAGGGAAGCGGAACTTTTGCTTAATTTGGCGTGTAGTTAAGTAAATAGATATATATCTTTTGTTTTCGGAAGGGGAGTCCTTTGGTGTGCGCAGTTCTTTTCCTTATTTGTTTCATTTGAAAGTATTTCTTGCTTAAATGTTAATAATAGACATTTAATATGTTTTATAGTTATAGGGACGGGGATAAATGTCCCCTGTTGTTACGTTTTGTTTGTTACCTGCATCGCATGCGAAGTAATAATAACAATTGATAAAAGCATTTGGTACACATTTCTCTAGATTGTGATTGTCACGCCAATATTTGACCCGTTTAGCTATTAATAAAGCATGCGAAGTAATAATAACAATTGATAAAAGCATTTGGTACACATTTCTCTACACGCCAATATTTGAAGCTATTAATAAAGTTTCAACTCTACACTAAATTTAGCCTGATGAACGCAAAATAATAAGGACGGGACCCTTAAAAGCTCTCGGAATCGGCCAGCATGTATGAAAATAAAAATGTGGACGAAGTAAGTTTTGGAGTAAATGGAGCTATATTATCCTAATTTCTGGCTTGGGTGAAATCTGAAACATATCTATAGGTATGCGAGATGATTCTTATATTATATTATTAATTTTCTTATAAGTACACTTAGTAACTGTTCTTCAACATTCAAACATTCTTCCTACATTATCTGTAGGAAGAATGTTTGAATGTTGAAGAAGTATCTTTAATGCATGTCGCCGGACCATTAGTGGGTATCAATGAAAGTTACGGCGGTATATCGTTGGGTTTGTTCCAACGCATGTAAATCATGGAGATAGAGGACTGGTGCTAGGGTTGCCAAGCACCTATAATGCTCCGAGTATTTAGATACTTAAAAAATATATAATAAATAATAATATAATAAATTATCGAACAATATTAAGAATGCCAAAAACCTAAGCATATTTAAAAAAATACCCTAAAGTCACATAATGAAATGAAGCAAATAACTGAGACTAGTATTGTCACGTCTAGTTCCAGCGTATCGTTGTATATCTCAGATCTGCCTCACAATACAATATTTTTGCTGGCGTAGTGGTGTCGGCCTTGCTATTCGTGATACTATTAAAAGTGTGTGCAATAAGGTTCAACAAATAATAAATATATTTGATTACCCACCTTATGTATATGTCTCACAATCAATATAACTGTAATGATCTTACTAGTACACTCCCGTATAAAATGAAATTACCTATTATACTTAGTACTCGATACCGAAGCTAAAGAGGTATGTAAGTCTGGAGAGAACTGGCGCTCTATACTCTCTGCCTACCCCGTTAGGGACTTGGCGTGATGATATGTATGTATGTACTTAGTATTATGTTCCCATATAAGTAAATGTATCATTATTTTTGAGAATAAATTATTCAAACATTATGTCAGAAAATCATACAAATTATAGTTATGAAGGTAGAGGATCAGAATAAAACATATGATACTTTAAAACCAAACTGAAACTTTTAAGAGGTTTTATAATTTTATTGTGAGTAATTTTTCAGTGTGTCGGTACCTACTAACATTAAAAACATTACCTAACTCCTCGTTATTAGTCGCGTTGTATGAGCGGCATAACGAACACTTTTATATGTAACATACTATTTGAAGCAGTTATTCAATGTGATATTGCACCCCCTGTGTATGAATAAAGACCCTGGGACCCTCAGAATGCATTTTCGCGAGAAGGGCGATCAAACAAACTTTTTTATAATTATTTATTAATGACTTAGATACTTGTGCTTCAGCCTAAGATATATTGTCAGTTTATAATAATTATAAACCGAGCCGTGGTGGCCGAGTGATTCGAGCAGTTGCCTGCGACGCAAAGGTCGCAAGTTCGAATCCCTACTGTACCAATGAGTTTTTCTGAACTTAAGTACAGTGATTAGTCACACCACGAGCTTTACGGTGAAGGAAAAGATCGAGAGGAAACTTGCATACGTCTGAGAAGAAATTCAAAGGCGTATGTATAGTCGTGCTTGAGTAACGGCGATGGACTCACCATCTGTCACGTTGGCACCTAATATACCTTTGGCGGAAAGTGGGTGTGTGGGTATTACCTATACACCTCTGCCTACCCCTTCGGGGACCCTTGTGGGAAGGCGTGAGGATATATTATATAATAATTATAAACTGCAAAAACTATTAAATTAATAAATAAAATATATATACATCATTGCGATGCATTTAGTGTATTCGTATTGATAAAGCTGCCCACAAGACAGGCACAGCCTAGTGTGGGAGCCTTAGTAATTAATAATTTTACATGTTCTTTTCTCTAAACTGAATGTTTATGTACAATTACTGTGAAACATGTAACCTTTATGGCAATAAACTTTTATTATTATTATTATTTCTGACAGCTAAATACATATTCGGTTTTGGATCGCTTCCTAGCATAATTGCTAGTTAAATATTTTGCCTTACCTTATTTGTCCGTTAAAGATTTACAATTGCTGAAGAAGAAAATAGGTCCATTGCATGACTTATGATTGTAGTCAGCCTCTTTGAATAAACGTAGGTACCTACCTCTTAGATATAATAGCTTTTATTTCGACTATTAAATAATTGGTTTTATATTAAAATTTGTTGGTATTCGGATAAAATTCCGTAATATTTACTGTACGCACCCCAGCCCTATTTGGAGTTGGCACCAGGCGCCGACAAGCACTATCGCTATCGTATTGATACATAGTTAATATAGGTATATGTATATATATATCTGACTAGGTACTTGTCTTTAATCTTTACATTCGAATGCCTGGTTTGTTTATATTACTCTAAAGACAAGATACATATGTACCTAAGGACCTATTTATATGTTTTGTCTGCAAAGCGAAAGGTCACGGGTTCTAACCCTGCTGAGGGTAGATAAGTGTGAACAACATGACAATTTATTATATACATAGATACTCAATGGAACCACAGCCTAAAAATAATAAAGCTGGAATAGGTAATAGCTAATTTTTATACCACAAAGGTGGCAAACGAGCATGCAATCCGTCTGATGGTAAGCGGTTACCGCCGCCTACGGACGCAACACCAGGGGTATCGCTCGCACGCTGCCGACCCTGCAGGAATCTTTTCACACCCTTCTCCATGCTGTACCCTCCAGGAAAAGCGTGAACTGGGAGCTTTTTATAAGCGAAAGCTTTAAATTAATGAAGTAGTTCTTGAGTTTATCCATTATAAAAACCAAATCATTCCTCTTTAAATATTGTAGTAGGTATATAGTTTATGTTGTATAACCTTAAATTAAATACTAGGTCAATGTGTGTGGAATTGAATTAAATTAAAAAATTATCGCTTTGTTTAGATAAAGGCGTGAATGGAATGATGTCATGACGTAAATGTCAGCTGATAGAAATGGCATTTGCCGATGATAATGCTGAGGTTGTTGACTTCAAAGCGCCAATGTTAAAGTTTTAAATTAAAGTAATAAATGAAGTATTTAGATTATACTAATAACTTTAAGCCGTAAATAGTCAACAACTTTGTATAAATTATTGATTTTGAATGTTAAATACTAATTTCTATTGATTTTTCATCACTAACCTCAATGTGAATTAAGTATAATTTGCATACACAAATGTGTCTACAAACGCTTAAAATTGTTTATTTACTTTTTAAGCAATTTAAGATATTTGGTAGGTACCTACGGCCGTTAAGATTGTTCCGTATTCAAATATCATAAATAAATTGCCGTAAGAACGAAATTATTTTCCAAAAATTTTATATTATAATTGTTAATAGAAATCTTACCATCTTACCATCTTACTTGTGGTAAGATTTCCAATAACCAGCTGTATCTGTGATACTAATATTGAAATGAACTCGATTCTACCAAAACCTACCATTTCAGATCGTAAGACATTACGATGTTAGATATTGCTGTGTGTAAGTTCATGTTTACTTTAGTGGAAATTCAAGTAATTTAAGATAAAAATTAGTGAGATAATATCAGAAAGAAGTCTTTAAGATTTTATAAATACTCAAATGCTTTTAAATTATCTAACATGAATGGTAATATTCGTGGTGGTCCTTGCGTTTGGATCATGAACTATTTATATTTAACTTCTGAAGTAGTCTGGAGCTTAACCAATACATGTTTTTTTTATTGTTCCAAAGCGGAAAGAAATGTTGTTTAAAAACTTTGTAACCTGTCACATAGAACCTAAATATACTAAGCTACTATATAATTACAGGCATATTAATTGTTATATATATTTTTTTTTTGGGCGAACAAGTATTATTACACCTCTGACTATTTCCTCAAGATCTTTATGGAAAAGTGTTAAGACTAAGGTAAACTTTAAACTTTTAACTTTAAAAATTATACCTGGTTTATGTACGCATATCGAGGTATCAGGGATACCAACAAAGTAGATAGATACCAACCTACGAAAATGGGTTTCGTATTTTTTCTTATGTTTTAGGGACTGTAATTTGAATAAAGAACGCGTCTTCCAAAAAACAACAACTATTTAAAACAGACATGACTAATCGCAACGTACTCTACTCCTGCTTGCGCATCCATTAACATGACCACTGATTGAAGATAACCTATGTATTTAGAAACAAGGCTATGTTCGCAGCTACTGAAGGAAGGCGGAGTTCTATTTTGTACTACGGACGACCCACACTCTAACATGTCAGGTTTTCACGATGGTAAATGTAGCGTGGTTTCCATTTGGGGCAATGACGGCTTCAGTCAGCGGATTGTGTCTGTACGCAAAGTGCTGCTTCGCACGTTTTTCTGAATGGGAGATAATGCGAGATAAATAAAAATGTATTTATCTCTACCAATTGCTACGTAATATATTACCAGCCTACTTTATACGGGCTACATTTAGATTCGAAGGCTTATCAGCTTTTGTTACTTATGTGAAAAACAGGAAAAACTTAAGACAGAAGCATTGTAAACGAACAGAACATAATTCAAATATGTATTCGGAAAACATTCCAAATTTAAACTTTTGATAAATCACCCAGTAATAAGAATAATTAATAAGAGTACCCATTTACCTACTAAGGTATATAATATCCTCACGCCTTCCCACAAGGGTCCCCGAAAGGGTAGGCAGAGGTGTATAGGTAATACCCACACTAAGATAGATACATATATTGTCATAGTTGTATTTTCCTTTCAATGGGTGTTAAAATTGATTACAGTGGCCAGCTTTCAGTTAGGTTTCTACCTATTTGTTAAGAATTCGACCAATAACAAAGGAGTAGGTATGGACCATTATTTGTGTAGGTTTCAGGGAGATGATTGAAATAGTATTGGAAATCTATTAATAGAATGTAAATTAAATGTAAGTACTCGTATCTTCAATCCATTCTTAACAGATTATCATTCTAATTCTTACATTCTTGGTAGAAATAAATACACATTAAATCCTCTTTTTTACCTACCTATAAGTATTCCAATATTCATTCTGATTATGAGTATTTGAAAAAGATATACAGGTAGGTACTATAGTCAGCTCAATGTATTGATCTAATGAGTAAAATTTACGCATTGAACTTAGCGTAAAATGATTCTATCCCGCCATATAGGTAAGTAAGTCCCTCTGTCGATCGTTTCTGTAATTTCCCACGAGTGCCAAACGCCGAATTATCGACCACACAATACCCTGTTTACTAACAAATTACAGAGGTACAGCACGCATGCGCGCCGACGGAGTCTGCGTCACTATAAATGGCGGAAGCTCTCCCAACCCTCCGGTTATGCAACGTCGCTTGATCCAGAAACATCTACGATAATCTACGGCATCTTGTTAAAAAGCTTCCAATTAAAATAAGGTTATTTATAGATACACCTTGAGGATAATCAAGGGAACATTATTTTGGCTGTGCGCCAACACTCGCATATATAAGATATTGTTTAAAGAGCTTTTCACCAACCAGATTAGATCTTGTAAGACATTCCAATTAAGTTATGAGTATGTATGGTGATAGCATTCTTGTTATGAGTGTAATGCTTTCATCTTTGTTCAGGTAAATAGATCAGTCCTATTATATATAAAAAAAAACGTAGAATATCGTAGAATAGTCTCCCTTTGAATTGTAATATAGAATTGTGGTCCAAATTTAAGAGAACTCCTTATCAACTAAATTGTCGACCGAGATAAGCGTATTCGAACATCACGTACGAAAATGTGTATTCAAATTTATTCATGAGAGAGGTCCTTGAGAACGTTGTTGTACTTTTTGCATGAAAGCTGAGCGTAGGAGAAATTTTCGGTTAAATTAAAAAGAAAATACATAGAGTTTGCGGGGTCTGAAGGGAATTTAGGGATGGAAGCCATTACGTGGAGCCTAGCGCCATCTATCCAAAATCCTCGGAGGCTTTTCCAAACGAACGGTTCGGGACGTTGTTACCTTCTTTTCGAAATATATTTAATTTTTTTTTTTGTTATGTTTATAAAATCGAAGCAAAAAATGTTCTGAATAAGTTATTATTATCTTAGGGACTTCTGGAGATTTGAATTTCAGGAAATATGATATGAGTTGGCACCCACTTATTTTTTTTTATCCTTTAATCAAGCACTTACTTACGTAAAGCAAGATTTACAAAAAAAACAATAAGTGGGTAATTTGATTTTAGTCATAGATGTATTGATACACTGTATTTTGGATTGTAAGCTCAAATAAAAAAGGAAACAATACGATAAATTGCATGTTCTTACAGGCTTACAGCTATGAATTTACTTCAGGTATATAGTTACTGACAGATTTTGAGCACGATATTATAGCTCAAGATAATTTACAGCTATATTCATCTATCATTTTAAATCATTAAAGAACAAATAATGAATCCATCCTCTCAATATACTTGACAATAAATGGCTATTTAGGGTAAAACCCGGATAGTTGCCTCAGAGGGATACATGCCTCAGTTTTAAATACGCCATGTTAGACATGTTGGTGGCATTAGCGCTTGATTATGATTGGAAGTGCCCCCCCTACTGACCTCAGTTTCATCTAAATCGTTAAGGTAAGCGCACGTGTTTTGTCCGTGTGAGCAAAAATCTTCCTCGGCGTAACTTTGACAGGCGTCAAAATTATATTGGTAAGTCATTTCTATTAAATAGTTTTGTAATTTATTGGAATTTCAGTCCACTTTTTGTTTCTTTACATGCATTAGAGTTTAAATTACACTGTTTATTATGTTTTATTGTTAAATAGATTTTATTTATTTTGTAAATAGGAAGGGCAAGTATCCGTATCAAAAAGGATAGTTGCCCTTTTTACTCCTGCGGATAGTTGCCCTAGGGGCAACTATCTGCAACTATAGATTATTTAACGAACAAAACATTTTTTTTACTTCAGGTGCTCTTTTCAACTTATAAAATTATATTCTGAACCATCATATATGATGGTATCCTTGCCATCGGTGATATGTTTAAATGAATTACAGAACCAAAATCTTCAACAAGAAACGCCATCCAAATTTCTACATCAATAAACAACTATACCAAAAATACAGCTAAACATGTCTAAAAGCCTAAACAATCTGCAGAAATATTCAACCCCAAGGAACAAATTATCCAGAAGAAAAATTATGAAGAGAAAATAAAGAAAACAAACGAAATAGCGAAAGAAGAAAAAAGATCTTGAAGAAAAGAGGGCAACCTCGAAAAAAGCAAAAGACCAAAAAGAATATTGATATTACCAGTAGTGAAACGGAATCTGATGACACAGATTTCTTTGAACTTATCAAAGGAAGAGCTTCAAGAAAAAGAAGAATACAAATTTATAGTGCTGACAGTGAAGATGAAGAAAATGCTGTAAATTTGGTAAAACTTAAAGGAAAAGCCACTTAAGGACTACCAATCAAAGGAAAAAAGGCATAAAATCGGCCAGAGACACTGAAAAGATATTAAAAGTAAGAAACGCTAATTCAGAAATCGGAAATATGAATAAAAAAGTTTCAGTTGATGCCATATTTTTCTATCTTTAAGATAAATAATATTATTTTACTATAAACTAATCTAATTTAAAATTTGAAGTAATTGTATAGATTAAAACGTTAGAACATAGCACTGTTTTCTAATGTTAATTAATGTTGTGATTAGTACTTAATAAAGGATCTCAGTAAATAATAAAGGCTGATTACTTAAAATTACTTGAAACTTATCTAAAAGAAATATAGAGAGGCGTCTATCCTTACATGAGGCAAGTATCCCCCGAAGCATTTTTAACGTTAGGCTACTATCCGCTATAGTAGGCAACTATCCCTTTTTTAAGAGGTCTAATCAAACCCGATTTACTCGAAATGCATATGAATTATGTTTACAAAAATGGGCTGTTATGAAAGATTAAAGATCTATGTTTTGAAATAAACATCGAATTATTCTTAAAAAATATATTTTTTTTAATTATACAGCTTTTATGAAAAGTAGGGCAACTATCCGGCTTTTACCCTATGTAAGTTATGTAGGTATAGGGAAAGGTATCGTTACCTTTAGACTTACTTTAATATCGGATTTATGTATTAAAAAGTTTTAACAAACATACATTAATAAATGCACACTATTTCTATAAGAAAAAAATATATATAAATATTTAATATTAAAAAATACCTCAACGTCCCGAAACGTTCGATCAAAACCAGTTTCCCAAGTAAAGCCTTCTGAGGACGCATCAGCCCACTTTATTGTCGTCCCTCTTATTTATATGATTACAAGGCACGTGTGAGAGAGATGTTTGTCATTACCTAATCAGCCTATGTGGCGGCAACTTCCTTTGGATTAACAAAATTGTTGTATGTACTTAAGTTCATAGTTATGCAACACATTACTAATATCTAAATAGTTTATCTGTAATGAGGAGCGGTGACCTCCTAAATATATTATATGCTTTATGGTCTATCACTAACGTGATTTCTATTGCTATCTAAGTATCATATATATTCATGAAAATAAAACATTAATTATATATTATTATAATAAGAATAATTGTTAACTTTATAGTTTAATTTATTAAAATATCTATAAAAGCTTATTTAAATATCTATGTTATTAAAAAAAGGAAGTTAAACTGTCAAATTGTACGTATACGACTGAAAAACTTAATATCCGTGTCGTTCATAAAATAAAAATTTTTAATATTTGAAATTAGAACCATAAACTCGTCATGCCATTCCGTAACCAAGCTTTGGCAATAGACTATTTGATACTTCAAAAATATTTATATCAGGTATCTACCCAGTAATTATATAGCAATTTATTATCAAATTACTTGACATTACGGTCTGAAAGCCTACACCACACCAAATGGTTGGCTACTTAGGTAGGTTACCTATAGATATATAGGTCACAGTAATATTACCAATAGCTACGTAGTTGTAGTATAGTGAGTGGTTCAGCGTTCTCAATATGTTGTCCATAGTTTCCTATGGACAACATTTTGACTGACATATACTGAGCTTGGCTACGAAATAGCTGGAAACCACGTAATAACAATGCGGCAAAAGTAATATATTCCTTCTACTTTGCTTAAGATAAGTATTTTAAATTGAAATGCGATTGTCTTTTTCTTAATAAAATCTTCGAATAATATCGAAACACATTCAGGATACAATAATTTACAGTCATGCCTTAAAATCTTATACTGCAATGGATTGAAACGAAATACCTTTGGGACTATTCACCGGCCGTTAGTCACCACTGTATCCCACACTCCCACTTGAACTCCGATAGGCTATCTCCAAACACATGGTGTGATAAACTCCTAATTATTACAAACAAAAAAGAGCTCCAATTTCGAGCCCATCCCTGTTTCTAATGGAATAGCTCTGTCCTTTTTTAGCACATAGGTGCGTCCTTTTCAAATTAAGATGAGCGGCTCCTAATTACTTCGTTTACTTTTAAGGTTAACTTCTGGTTAATTACATAGAGTAGTTTGTGCTAATTTTCTTTAAAATAAATCTCCTTTATTTCGTAGTTGCATAAAGTCTAGAGTGAGAACTGACGTTATACTCCTAATGTGTCTCCTGATCCTCCTGATCTATGTGTTGATGTGTCTAAGAAGGAGTCAAATATTTATGCTTATTTTTTTGAGTAAAATTTCGATTTATCGATTCTAGCGAGCGATCGTTTGGGATATTATCATTGATTGATAGTTCCTTAAATCTCATCGAATATTTTTTTAACATACCAACAATATTTCTTTGTTAGTATTTACCAGTATTAGTGGGAAACCAACGCATGGTAGACCACCAACCCAATGGATGGTTGAAAGGGAATGGTTGAGATTGGCTCAGGACTGGAATCAGTTGCGTGTTGGAGACGAAATGTATTTTAAGGGTCAAGAGGGTTGATTCGATTGTTTCATTGAAGAATAAAAGTATGAGTTAATTGCGAGAGTTTAATTCAAGATCGGTTCAATTATATATCTTCATACAACACTCCATACATGGCAAAAATAAGTAGGTAGTGCAAAGAAATATGTTGAACAGTGGATGCCTTAACAAAATTCAACAAAATGTTTTTATTGCTTTTATTACTGCCAATTATATTGTTATTTATTGGAATAGATAAAAACGAGCGAAGTTACAAAAATGCCTTATTAAGAAGTCAAGTATTTGCAATTCTTGACATCGTCGAAAGTTTACGTTTTATTGAAATAAGGGCCTTTGCTCATGGCGCAGTTTTATGTAGAGATGAGATGCGAGAGACACCTTGACAAAGTGGAACTGTTACAGAAAAGAGATGCTTATAGTATCTAGATTGTCTGAGTTTATCTGAGTTAACCCACTGTAAATAGAACCCTTAACTTACCGATTGAACACTCAAGAATGGGAACGTCAAGAGAACTTACTCGCGCGAGCACGTTTAAAGACACTGATGAATGAGGGTCTAGTTAGGTCTTGAGTGAATTGGCGCTATACTCTCTCTATCTAACCAGGAGGGACTAATGATAATTATGTTATGTACCTATATATGAACCCAGCAAATGATGAAACCCGATGAAAGTTTTTACTGACTACCTGTAACAAGGATGGTGATGCTGGAGATATTCGAAAAACCTCCTGAAGCGTGCCCTAAATAATATCGCTTCATCACCACACAAATCACGAATATTTAAGAAGTACGAACTTTTATTCTTATATAAAATGAAGAGAATATCGCCGCCCCCGGAGAACAAAATGACAATCGCTATTGTCTTGTTTTTAATGTTATACCATATTCGAGTCTAATGGAGCATAATACACCTGCACAATTTTTTTCATATTTTATTTGTCATTACTCATAAAGTTATAAAATAATGCAATAGTATTCGAAGTTTTTTATTACTTACAAAGTTTCGCGAATAAAATTGCTAGATAACAATAGTAAACATTTTCAACTATTATCAAAATGGTAATATCGATAGCCACAATATTCCCGTGCAAACGAGTCTGTTATAATAGTGTTCTGGATGTTGTAATTTTATTCTCGTAAAATTATACCTTTGTTTGGCAGCTAACGTTTGATTGAGAAAACTTTTCGTGTTGTCTGCGTAAGTAGCAATGTTTGTTAAAAATTCAAATCAGTATGCTCATGAGCGTCCTTGTGTTGTCGTCAGCTTAGCTAGTAAAGTGTAGAGACCCCTAGTAAAGATCCTGACGATCAGAATGCAAGAGCGATCCGAAAGGTTTCTCTGGGAATCCCAAGGTGGATCTAGACCAAGAAGAGGATATATGGATCAAACCTTCTCGCTTCGCAGAATCGCGGAAAAGTTTTTGGATAATAACCAAAAGTTTTTGGTTCTGCACTTTCGTCGACTTAGAGAAGGCATTTGATAGAGTCGTACGAAAGGAACTCTGGGACGTGTTGCTTGGATATGGAGTGAGCAGTTCCCTGCTGCATGCCGTGAAATCACTCTATAGTGATGGCAAGGCGTGCGTTAGGGTTAACGGTGAGATGTCACCCTGGTTTGAAGTGAAGTCGGGGGTCAAGCAAGGGTGTATCATGTCTGCCTGGCTGTTCATTATATATCTGGATAACTGTTTGAGAGCATTAAGAAATAACAGATGTGGAGTGAAATTGGGAAACTTAGTGGTCAACTGTCTACTATACGCCGATGATGGTATGATACGGTTTTCCTGGCGTTATCAGAGGGCGAACTGTAGTCACTAGTTACGGTAATGATAGAAGAATGTGGAAGAAAGAAGGGGCTGCGCCTAAACGCTGGCAAGACTAAGGCTCTGGCATTCGAAAGAGATGAATAAGTGACCGAGTGAATTTGTATATCTAGGAAGCATGTTCACATGAGATGAAAAGTATGAAAAAGATATTGAAAGCAGGATAACTGCCGGTACTAAGGTGAATGGGGCCATGTCGGCGTTGATGGGCAGTAAAAGTCTCAGCAAGAATGCCCGAGTTCTACAATGCGATATTGGTGCCTACTTTATTGTATGGCAGCAAATCCTGGCAAACAGCAGTTGATATGCGATCTCTTCGAAAAATTTGCGGAGTCACGATTTTAGATCGAATCCGCAATTAAGAGATTCGCAAATCAACTGGAGTGAATGAGGGCGTGATTGTATAGATGAAGAAAAACATGTTACGTTGGTTTGGACATATAGAATGGATGAGTGAAGAAAGATTGAGGAAACAGATATACAAGCAAAAGTGTGTGCAAGACAAGGCAGAAGAAGACCACGTTCCAACTACCTCGATCAAATCGATCAGATGCTCAAGGACTGGATCGTCAAGAGTAGTCGAACCGACGAAAATGTACAAAGAGACTGATGAAAATGGGCGAAGCGAAAGAGGTATGCAAGTCTGGAGAGAACTGGCGCTCTATACTCACTGTCTAACCCGCTAGGGACTTAGCGTGATAATGTACTAAATGCATAAGAATGTATACACACGGTACATACATATCTCAAAATATATTTTTTAAAACTCTATTAGTCTGTCTGTCTGTTTGTTCCGGGTAATGTCTGAAACTGGACGTGTGAATTTGGCCGCCCTCTGAACTTGCCGCCCGAGGCATAGGCCCCGGCATGCCCCCCTAGATTCGGGGCTGCCAGATGTACACTATCATAGTTAATGCCAAAGTTACTGGCGAAAAGTACACAATCAAAGAAATGTTGCAGAATGACTTTTATGACATAAAATAACTAATAATCAATAGGAATTGGGTCAAAGATGTAGCTGGTCAGAAAACATCGTGGTCCAAAATTATGGAAGTGAATGTTTCACATGTGCAAACTCATCTTCTATCTTATAAGTACGATTTTGATGCAGAGTATTCCCAAATGGATACTAAATTTCAACATAAATTGCCAGCAAGAAGAAAGCGAGGTGCCCGCCAGACTGCGTCAAACACGCCAAACTCTGCATCTGAACATCAATGCATAGCAGCGTTTACCGACCGTTTGCCTTTAACCAAGGCATTAGATGCTGACCTGATGAGCCTGTGTAAGAGCGAAGCAATCCCAAGTTATTACCATGGGTTCTATGAGTCTCTGACCTTTATCGAAAGACCTATTGATGATCAAATTGAGGAAGAATAATAAAAATTTTAATTGTCATTGTATTAAAACATTCTATTAAATTAAAGCAACCAATGTTTACCATATAATTTATTTTATTTTGAAGGCAAGAACAACCGTCCAAAGTTCTATTACCATACAAAAATGCAAAGAATCATACGAGAATACAATGATAAGTGACATTAAATTTCGATAATTGAGCTGTCAATAATCACTGAACAAAATTACAATGCAACATTGCAATATTTGTTTCCGCTTAGATGAACCGAGAATAAAAGGACAACGGACATTAAAAAATCTTGACGTCGATAAATTTTTATCAATATCTTATTTTGTTAATATCCTATTTAATTATACTACTGTTAATTATAATACTTTGCCAAAAGAATACTTAAAAAATTAGCTTTCATTTGAGCTAATTCACTTACAATATTGTTCAGTGAATCACTAGAAATCAGCGAAAATCGGTTTTTTATTTTTCCTGAAAAATTGTGATTTTGCGATTGCCATTTTGTTCTCCGGGGGCGGCGATATGCTCTTCGGTTTAGGGTACTCTTGACCTATTTTTTCAAGACGTCCCTAATTTGGTCTAGAAACGTCCGCCTAGGTCTACCCCTTCCAACACTTTCACTCACACTCGCCTTATACACGTCAATCGTTCTTCATTCATTCTCTCGACATGGCCAAACCATCTCAGCATACCTTTCTCAATTTTTGTCACTACATCTTCATATATATTTTTAATTATTATATATATATTATATTATTATATTGAAAGGCATATTGTATAGTCGTGCTTGAGTAACGGCAATGGACTCGCCATCTGTCACATTGGAACCTTTAACATATCTCTGGCTGAAAGTGTGGGTTCTACCTATACACCTCTGCCTACCCCTTCAGGGACCCTTGTGAGGCGTGAGGGTTAATCGCTGTATCCGTTTTTTTTTGTACTACATTATTGCCAATAAGCGTACGTTCTGTATGATGGCAAAGGGGTTACCACCGCGTATGGAAACTAAAAATACAAGGGTATCACTCGCACGTTGCCCTTTAGGAATCTTTCCCTTCTTAAGGTCATCCCTGGAGAGTACAGCATGGAGTTCTCATGCTGTCATCTAGATAGATAACCTCAACGGGTTAATTCCACAGTAGGAACATTCTATATAGGTTAGTTCTTGTTGAAATTATTCGTTGTATAAAAATAAAGGCTTAAATATAAAATCCATAGCACGTACAGGCCACGGTCGCACGTACCCTACATAAGTATGTGGTGGACATTTATCGGCGCTACCACTAATGGAGAGAAGCTATTTGCTCTAATAGATTTCACTTTGTTACTTATACTTTAAACTGTAATGGCGTTATGTACTTACAACTATGTACTGGTGTGCTATACACTATTTACCTACCTCTTTGAAGAACCTTGTAGGAAGGCGTGTAGATTAAAAAAAAATATTATGCCACGTAATTGCATTTTATTTTTTTTTACAAGATTTTGATTTTTTTTTTTATACAACAAGAGTGGCAAACCAGCATACGGCCCACCTGATGGGAAACGGTTACCGTAGCCTATTTACGCTCACGATACCGAAGTATCACTTGCGCGTTGCCACTCTGTGTTCGGAGAGTTATAGTGTGTTTGCAACATAATGGGTAGTCCCTCTGCTTCCAACACAATGTAACAATCCTCCCCCTCCCCAAGGAGCTCATTTCTGGAAACCTTATTCACCGCGTAGGAACACAACACAAAAAATTGAGTTATTTGGCTACGGACTTATATAAGGTGGAGGTCCTGCCCCAGTCGGGCAGCTCCAAATTCGAACAGGAAACCCGTTATGCCCTACCTCTCTTAACTTATATGTGATTAGTCACACCACGAGCTTTACGGTAACCTGCAAACATTTGAGAAGAAATTTATTAGATGCAAACGTGATAGATGGCGAGTCCATTGCCGTTTTGCAAGCACAACTAATACGTCTATGAATTTCTTCACTCTTTCAACTCATTCCAGGCAACTAATCAATAACAATAACTTGAAAGGCTTATAAAGCAACAGTAACTAGGTGCCAATTAGTTACCCGATACTGCGGGAAATAAACGTATTTTATTAAATTTATAACCAGCTGTAGCCGCCTGGCTACACGCGTTCATAAATCAATGCGTTAATTAATCACGAAACGTGACTTTGACTCTACACTGTAGGTAAGGGATAAGTCAGCAAGTTGAACTGTGTGGCAGTATCATTAAATGCATTGGATAAAAGGTCATTTAGAAACAGTCTACCGATCTATGATTACCGGACTTCTACACTCCTTATGCCCTCTTTTCACCGAAGATACATAAATGTTCAAGTTCAAAAAATAAGTGTTCAAGTGAACAACAATACATACGCCTTACACAATACATTTCTTCTGAAACGTATACAGGTATCCTCAAGTTGTCTTCCTTCACAGTAAATTTCATGAGCTAAATCACAGCTCTAGTACACAGCAATAGTACAGCTCCATTCAATATGAGGTTGGCAAAGTACATATCTGGTATTGGTTTCGTATATAGCCTTCGATCGCTTACAGCTAGGCGGACTATTCACTTATTTGCGTAATTTGTAGTATATCAAAATAAAGTTTGCATGAGCTTGTTCTGCCTTTCGCCTTTAGCACACCATTGCTTCGGTACCGTGACGGCTCTGTAAATTTAGCAGTCACGCTATAATGCATTTGACTCGTATATATGAGGTCGTGTAATGAAAGCTGTTATCGCTAATTCGAATCGGCAATTTTGTTAAAAACTTTTCTAGGTATAAAATATAGCATGTTGAATTTACGAGTTGTAGATGTAATTATGCGACAGAGGTCCGATAAAGTTAAATGGTGCCTTATAATAAATAGCTTTATGAGGTGTTTATATATTTTTGAGTTGAGGACTTGCATCTACCATCTTCACACCACCTGGGTAAAGGTTGCGTAGGACTATCCTATTTTACAAATAAATAATTAAATAATATCCTTACGCCTTTCCACAAGGGTCCCCGTAGGGGTAGGCAGAGGTGTATAGGTAATACCCACACACCCACTTTCCGCCAGAGGTATATTAGGTGCCAACGAGACAGATGGCGAGTCCATCGCCGTTACTCAAGCTCAACTATACATACGCCTTTGAGTTTCTTCTCAGACGTATGCAAGTTTCCTCACGATGTTTTCCTTCACTGAAACTCGTGGTGTGACTAATCACTGTACTTAAGTTCAGAAAAAACTCATTGGTACAATCGGGATTCACATTTGCGATCTTTGTGTCGCAGGCAACTGCTGGAACCACTCGGCCACCACGGCTTTTATATTAAATAATGTTATAAAGATTTTCATATCTATATTATACCCTTGCCCTGTGAAAGAATAAATCCTATATATTATCAACACTTGGGATTCATCATTGCGTCGGACTCCAAAAGACGCTCATTACAATATTTTATTTACAATAACAAAAATTAACAATATTTAAAAAAGACAGTGCTATAACTACATACAGATTTAATATTTCCCGGTATCCCACGGCAACGTGCCAAGAAGACTAGCAGCATTACCGCGCTGGATAGCTATTCTGATTTAGTCGTAGTATGAAAAAGAAGATCATGATTTTTAAAATCGCCTCGCCATCTGTCTCTCTCTCCAAAGATACCTACGGCAAATAGAGGATGTTATTACACCTCTGCCTACCCCTTTTGGGAAGACGCTTACTGATGAATATGCAGGTCACTTACGTGTCACACGCAACAGAACGATTGACGTTGACTTAACGCAACCGCTGTGTGCGACTTAATTCAACAAAACCCATTATCCGAATGACTTAACTTTACAAAAGATATTAATTCGATCAAAGTACGAAGTGAGGGTCTTTTTGCATTGTCAAAGAGATTATCTTTTGTAAATTATGTTAGAGCAAGTTGGATTTTCAAGCACTGTGATTTGATTCTATTAAGAAAGATACGGGTGAGCAACTTTTCCTAGTGATGCAATCAATAAAGTCTAAATCCTTAGATATAAGTATTTATAACACTTTTTATATTCCTTTTTTGCTTCAAGCACATCTTTACACGTCACGCAACATTTGAGGTCTGTAAGCCTAGAAGGGTTTGATGCTCCGTTCTCTCTGTCCTACTCTCTCTTTCTCCTTTTTCTCGGTGTCCTACCCCGTAGCTCGTGTACACACGAAGCTTGTCTGACAACATATACTTTATAGAAGTTTAAGTTGTCAAATAAATCAAATAAAAAAATTATCAAAAGGAAATATTTCCTTTTGATATTTTTGCACATGCAAAGCGTTTCAAGGATTTTCTATAAATAAACAGCTACAAAAAGAGAAACTTCTACAAAGCTGTTTGAGCTTTTTTGTTTGAAAAAGAGGAAAGCTTGGATTTTTCTTTCTGTATAACTAAAAAAAAATACTCCACCAATTTTGTGGGTGTGGGTACTACACGACTTGCTTTGTGGTACATAGGCCCAAGCACTTGCCTACAAGTTTGAATCCCGATCCAAAAATAAGTTTTTTTTATGTACATATGCCAAACCTGAATTTTTTTTATAAAAAAATTAAATGACGTATGTGCTTGAGAAACTGTCGGCACCTAAATACGTGACACGTGAAAAGGGAGTCTTGTTACGCCTCTACGTATCCCATAAGGAACTCTTTTGAACAGGCGTAAATATATATGTGTTCATATAATGTTGTTGTTTCCTCGTAAAAAACGGTTTAAACAACGGTAATACCTCGTAAAACATGTTTATATTTGATGGAAACTTGGCACTCGTAATATATTCCGTACTACTCGTAAGTGGGTACGCTTTAGGACTTTTTTACTGATCATACAAACATACATATATCAACACGCCGAGTCCCTCACGGGAGTTACTAGAAAAGGGCGAGCGCTGGTTCTCTTTACATTTTCAGGCCCTTTTTACTTCATCCACATTCATCAGTCTCTTCATACATGCTGCTGGTTTAACAGCGTTTTAATTCACCAAATATCCCATGACAGTTCTTTTTATATGTACAAGGGAGCATTAAGTACGAGAAAATCACTCTGAGAAAACAAGGGTTCCTCTTAATGTATGACCCTCAGTTGTCCTTCAGATGGAGTAATGGAAAAATTCTTTCGGCATTAATATTCATAAGCACATCCTCTGGTTCCCTCGCGTAACTGAATACACCAAATACGTGTTGACTTGATGTAGAGTGTGCTATTTTTGGTCCTTCGAAATTTATTACGTACATTACGCAAAGATCGTTCCAACCCGAGCTTGTATTTCATCTTGTTTTTATGTAAATATTAGGATGCGTTATTTTAGACGTCGAAAAATTTACCTTAACATGAGAAAAACACACATACATATTTATATCTCTGTTAAAGCCTGCCTATTTCTGCATAAACCAAAGGTTGGCTGTTAAAGAATATCTTTGGAATTTAGTTCCCTTTAGGTGGAGTTTGCAGGAAAATTTTAATATATCTCTGGCGGAAAGTGGGTGTGTGGGTATTACGTATACATCTTTGCCTACCCCTTCGGGGACCCTTGTGGGAAGGCGTGAGGATATATAGTAAAATATAGGTAAATTAATATCACGAATGAAGGCAAAGACGAGAGAGTACTCTTAGTAAATTTACACACCACCTTCACTCCTCATTCGTCAGTCACTTCATGACGCTAAGCGCCGAGCGGTTTCAGTAGTTGCCTGCAACACAAAGATTGCTAGTTCTAACCACGCCTGTACTAATGAGTTTTCTGAACATAAGTACAGTGATGTGGAAATCTATATACGTTTGAGAAGAAATTCAAAAAGTTATGTATGGCGATGGTTGCCATCGACAAATTTCGCGTGGGCCCCTAAAATATAGCCCTGGCGGAAAGTTGGCGTGTGTGGAACGTTTGGGGAACCTTACCGACTATCTTGAAATCCCTTTTAAGCCGTAGCACAGTTATATAAGAACCAATTACTACTAGAAAGATACATACATACATATCATCACGCCAAGTCCCTAACGGGGTAGGCAGAGAGTATAGAGCGCCAGTGCTCTCTAAACTTACATACCTCTTTCGCTTCGTCCACATTCAACAGTCTCTTCATATATGCTCGTCGGTTTCGAGTACTCTTAACGTTCCCGTCCTTGAGAGTCCGATCGATTTGATCCAGGTCGCCATGGAGCCATGTCGGCGTTGATGGGCAGTAAAAGTCTGAGCAAGAAAGCTCGAGTTGCTGTCCACAACGCGATATTGGTACCTACCTTATTGTATGGCAGCGAATCCTGGGTATATCAGAGGAAGTATGAAAATAGCTTGAATGCAGTTGAGATGCGCTCTCTTTTAAAAATGTGCGGAGTAACGATATTAGATCGAATCCGCAATTAAGTGATTCGCAAATCAACTGGCATGAATGAGGGCGTGCTTGTAATGATGAAGAAAGGCATGTCACGTTGGTTTGGACGCATAGAAAGGATGAGCGAAGAAAGATTGACGAATCAGATATACAAAGCAAAAGTGTGTGCAAGAAGAGGCAGAGGAAGGCCACGTTCCAACTACTAGAAACATGACTAGCGAATATCTCGCTCAGCGTATCCGCATTGACATATAACGTGGCAATGCCGCCAGCCTTCTTGGCACCCGTCCGCTTGGCACAGATTTGGGCTATTTATTGCATTTGTAGGTAGTTTATTTATATTGTTACAAAGTTTATATTTAAATTGGTACATTTATTAAATAATATAATCACTACTACTTGCCGTAACTACCGCGTCTCCTAAGACGAATTGCGCCTTACCCAATTAGACTTCGCATTTACTCTACTGAAATCCAAGCAATTATTTCGAGAATTAATTGAGTTAAGACCTTAAAACTTTACATATAAAGCTAGATCTTCATTGGAATTCATTCCATCAATTAATTGTTAATTGCAGTCTATGTTTACTCAGGCTATTTATAACAATGAAGCATTTATTATGGAATTGTAATTTTCTATGACATTTTAATGACCAACTTTATCATATTACATTATATATCTTCACCACGGACCCCGAAGGCGTAAGCAGAGGTGTTTAGGTAGTACCCACACACACCCACATTCCGCAAGAGATATATTTTAGGTGCTAACGTGACAGATAGCGAGGACTATTCATACGCCTTTGAATTTCTTGTCAAACGTAAGCAAGTTTCCTCTTGATGTTATCTTTCACTGTAAAGCTCATGGTATGACATATATCACTGTTTTTAAGTTCAGAAAAACTCATTGGTACAGTCGGAATTCGAAATTACAATCTTTGTGTTTTGAAAAACTAATTTAAAGAAACAAACGAACTCTGTCTCTTTGTATTTTAGTAAAGAGTTATCTTCGAGGGTCTGATCGAATAAGGAATTTAAGGTCTGATCGATTTAATTTAATTTATTTGAAATTGGAACACAATAAGGTGAAGGGTATGAAGCAATTAGTAAGGGATTTTTTTACAGATGCCTTATTTAAATAATACAATTGGTTCTTTAACCGCTGTCGATCTATTTGAAAGCTACCAAGTCCTCCAAATAAGGGCCGGATCTCGTCAACTAAATTTTCTTTTTTGATCTAATCAGTACTTTCATTAAAACTGAAGGGCTAAAATAATTTCACTAAAATGTTAGAGATAACTCTTTTATAATGGACTGTAATATCATGAAAGGCAAAATATCCCTAATACTAGTAGATATGAAATCAAATATTTTTACTTCAATTATTTCAAGCTCAACCCACTAACGAGAGTAGATAAATTTAATGAAACAAAAATGAAAAGAAGCTCTCGTTATGTTGTCGAATTGTCAAAACTAATATAGAACCTAATGACAGAGAGATAAGTTCGAAGTTCAATCAAATGCCAGCCTTAACCTAGTTGTGCTTAAAGCTGAAACACCAATCCTTTGCTCAAATAATGAAAGTGGATTGAAAGGTACGTATTAATCAGGACTGTAGATGGAACGCTGGACGCTATATCATGTTCACTCTGAAACACCGGAGTCGCCAGGGATCTACTCGTTTTACTAACTTTGTTAAGTGGCTAATGGTTTGTTTTGATAGAACTGAACTAACTAAAACTATTATCATTATATCTTTACGTCCCACAAGGCTCTCGAAAGGGGTCAGAATAAGAAATAACAACGTTTTTTTTGCCTGAAATATATTCAGTTTATTCAGATGCTAATCTTTCTTCACTTTCACTTTCACTTTCTTCACACTTTCTTCAGGTTTGGACACATAGAAAGGATGAGTGAAGAAAGATTGAAGAATGTCTTTAGTTATCGTAAAAATACTGGTGCCTACAATCTGGTACAATCCGAGCTGTAGCCGCTATTAATATGCCAATATCGTAGCCAACCAGAGGCAGTGAGCATAGAGTGCCAGTTCTCTCTAGACTTAAATACCTTCTTTCTTATACATAGGTCATATTTATAGTGTGAGTGAGATACATATAATATTTTTTTTATAATAGTATCGAAACTGGCAGGTGAAACGAAAAAAACTAGATGTAACTATCAAATTGAACATAAAAAAAATAGCCTCTGTTATATTTGGTGCCTAAGCTTTCCAAATGAGAGTCCGTTAAAGAAGTCCCGACATTAGATGGCTATCGTGCAGCGCCGAGGTGAATGTCGGAATGTTTTATGTATAAGGTAGCAAAACGTGTGGTTTACTTGGCTCAAACTCTTACGATATCGTTTGAACTCGCACGGAATAAGAAACTGGGACTCTTAGCCATCACAAGGTCCTATAAAACCCACTTTGGGTATTTATTGAAATTGCGTTAAGTATGTTTGAGTTTTAAGCTGTCTGATTTAGATAAACTAGGGTCAGTAACTCTTCAAGGAAGAAAACACGTAATTTCTTACCGCATTGAGATATAAAATTACACGTCATATCTAGAAGTGAAGAAGGTCCTTAAGTCTAAAGAGTACAGGCCCTGTACTGTAGGAACTAGGCGTTATCTTTATAAGATATATTTCTTCTGTACGTGTGTTCACTGAACTTCTCATTAACGGCACGACCGATTTTAATGAAATTTTCTGTGTGGCTTTAGTTGGATACGAGAATAGTTAAAACTCACAATTGGACCCCATAGGTGGCGCCACGAGTGTACTTTTTCACCCGAGCGAAGCTGGACGGGACAGCTAGTGATAATATATTTTCCTAGATAAGAATTAATATATAAAGTTTATTCTAAATATATAACAACAGTTATATAATACAAAAGAATAAAAAGTATTCAAAGTTAGAATTCTCATTCCATAAATAGCTCTTAAAGCCGACAAAAGAAAAAAAATCTATCAAAAAGTACGCTAAGGCAATTCTTTTCATTGGAGTCACAATAAAATGGGCCGGGAAACGGTTTATTGTCACGAAATGGAACCAATAATAAGGTAAAAAAACGTTTGCATAGCAATTTCAAAGTTATTAGTCTATCCTTAACAAAACTGTTATTTATACTCATTAACGATAGATAATGATTGAAATAGAGCTGGTATTTAGTGGGATATTTTGTGAGCGTTTTTTTTAATAGTCATTTACAAAAAGACACGATTGCTGGTTCAAACTTTTGCTGTCCGCTCGTTATGAATTTTTTCTTCAGAGATCTCTATCTGAAGACAACTAGGAGGTTTGTTACAAAAATACGCCCCACTATTCTTCCTTACGGTTTATAGTATAAGTGTGCAACCTTCCACTAATGTTTGACTATTATCGGTACACACTGATTACCTATGTCTGCACACGCACACTACAATTAATACACTCGGGTCATACTCCACATCCCGCGACCACCTCGACTAGCAATTGGCGTCTTCGTGGATGACACTATCAATATTTATGATATCCGAGGCTTCCGAGTCGTTCTGCCACAGGATTTTTTTTACAATACTAGGCAGATCACAATGTATGCAACAAGCATTCGATCTGCCTAGTGGTAAGCGATCGTCAACCTTTTTAAAAGTGCATACAAATCATCACGCCGAGTCCCTAACGGGGTAGGGAGAATAGAGCGCCAGTTCTCTCGAACTTACCTTACTTTTTAAAAGTTCTCGCGTCGTATTGAGGTTTCTCGTAGAAAACTGGTTGAATATCGTCACTCAAACCTTTTTAATGCTAATGCAAAGAGGTATCATACATATTTTATTCCTTATTTATAAATAGACGTAATCTTTTTCATAGGCAGTAATGCAAGGGGAATAAAAGCACAATTGATGTAACCCTTGATATGATATTCAAAAAGAAAGTACTCTAAAACCTCTCAGCACACGAATCTTAAGAGGTTTTTAGACCAAGGCACCTAAGAAATACAATTGCCTGCCCAGACGTATTGAAAATGGTTTTTTTCTCTTATCTTGACGCATTGTTCTGTATTTGCCTTACTAAGCGAAAGTTGAGGGTTGTGGGAGCTACTTTAAAAATCACACCACGGATTATATTTTATGTTCACGCCTACCTACGTGAGAATCGTATAGGTAGGCAGTGGTGTATCAAAACTCATTTTTCGACAGATATGTGTCTATCCTTTATAATATATAGTTAAACTGACCCGAGTCAGGTACTCGCAGCGCTGGAGGCACTCCTGCTGAGCATCAGCTGTGCCGGCTGCCGCCGATGTGTCATAAAAATGGGAAGGAGCTAGTGTATCGACAGACATAGTATCCCACTCCAAGAGCCGATCTATCCTCCATCGTATCAGAGACATACCCCCCGGCTTCCGGTAATCGACTCGCGCGTGATGATATGTAATGAAAAAATAAGTAAACGTTAAAAAGCAAAGTTCAACAATATTGGGTCTCAAAAAGGATGCAATTAATACCCCATAAATATCGTATAGTGATAACACATAGCCGGGACGATAAATCAAACAATAGGCATTTGTAGGGAACCTATACATTTTATTCACTATATATTTTCGCAACAAAGAGACAATTTTCTTTGGCGATCGCATAGCTATAAATAAATCGGTCGGGGACATACATATTTCTCAGTCGCGATCTGCGACTGAACGACGGAATGGGTATGATTTATAAGCACGCGAAGCCTTATTTTGTTAAACCTTTTGTTAGTGTTTAACAATGTTGTTGTATAACAAAAATGCAATTCAGAATTTTTTGTCCCATCCGTAATTGTTTGTTCTAGCTAATCTCCAAAATGGCTGGGCCGATTTTGACAAAACGAATGTAATAATAAGTAACTAAATCTGTTTAAAATTTTTCATATATATATCCTCACGCCTTCTCACAAGGGTCCCCGAAGGGGTACGCAGAGGTGTATAGGTAATACCCACACACCCACTTTCCGCCAGAGGTATATTAGGTGCCAACGTGACAGATGGCGAGTAAATCGCCGTTACTCAAGCACGACTATACATACGCCTTTGAATTTCTTCTCAGACGTATGCAGGTTTCCTCACGATGTTTTCCTTCACCGTAAAGCTCGTGGTGTGACTAATCACTGTACTTAAGTTCAAAAAAACTCATTGGTACAGTCGGGATTCGAACTTGCGACCTTTGCGTCGCAGACAACTGCTCGAACCACTCGGCCACCACGGCATTTAAATAAAATTTTTCATATATTTATTTATTCAAATTGATCGGACGCTCAAGGACGGGAACGTTAAGAGTATTCGAAACCTACGAACATGTATGAAGAGACTGATGAATGTGGACGAAGCGAAGTATGTAAGTTTAGAGTGAACTGGTTCTCTATACTCTCTGCCTACCTCGTTGAGGACTCGGCGTGATGATGTATGTATTTAATCATATTCAAGTCGGGTAAAACAGGCCATGGCCGCGAGTGAGAACGACAGATTGCAGCACAACACCGGCGCTGACCAGAGCTCGGCGTATTAAGTCATTGTTGGAGTAATGAGGTGACATGACGCAGGATAGACCATGATTTCCGAAGTAATTGACATTATCCCTGCAATGACACTGATGTGGACCAATAAATACATTTTGCGCCTAAACCCAGGCTTGCAATTAATATACTTAAATATTCCTTTCAAGTACTTCGCGTTTTCAATGAGACAATGCAGAGACCTCGTAGCTTGACTAATTTCCTATCTAGGTTCAAAGGAATTACATTGAGAACAGTCTAATTCTTTTTATTCTTAAATAGCCATTCCCTCGCTGCTGAGTCCGAGTTGGAATCAATTTATCTGTAAATCTTTTCTTCTGTATCTTAACATTATTGCAGCATTTCAGGGGTCGAACTGCAGGGTAATCTTAAATCAAACGAAAATAAGCTTGAATAGATAAAGCCGTAGTGGCCAAGTGGTTCGAGCAGTTGCCTGCGACCTTTCCTTGCCTTCGAATCCCGACTGTACCCCAACTAATCGTAATAAGTAATCCCGACTGTAATAGTGACATTCAAATCAAAAAGTATTGAACCGAATTTATACTAAAAGGCTTGTTTGATTGAACGCGTTAAACTCAGGAAGTACCAATTCGATTAGATTTTTTTAATTAGATATTGCCGTTAACCGAGGAAGGATATAGTACAATACGCTACGATCGATTAGGTGGGAACATCAATGAAAAATGTTGTAAAAATGGGCAAAAATATGTTTTAATTCCAGAAGGAAGTGGGACACGGGTATTCTTTTATTAGTTTGATTTAATTAACGAATAAGTATGTTCCGACGGGAAAAGAAAGCCATGGTTCAATATCTCAGATCAAATTTATCGAACAATCAATGACAGAAGTCTTAAGATTACTCGAAACCGGATACGCATGGAGGACCCATGAAAGTTGGCAAAGCGGAAAAAGCTAGAGAGAAATGGTGTTCAATATAGCCTACTAATAGGCATGATGATACGTGTTTGTATATTTGGGTTTAACGAACCAACCTCAAAGTCAATTGGATCGAGGGAACATTTCGCGTACAGATTTGCAACAATCACTCTAGCTGTGAATTTGTTATAGCATCCTTTCACGCTAAGCTGCACTCTGATTGGACTGTCGCTTATTTGCAATAACTTTAAGGCTCCTTAAAAGTAACTTGGAGGGCGGGAGCTAGTAAAGCGATCGCAAGATTGGGTTCTCGACATGGAATTAGAATTTCGCTGGATGTGGCTTTAAATGATTATCTACTCAAGAGAAATTACGCTCATTAAGATTGGCTGCTTTGGTACCATGTTCATAAGTTACTAGAATATAAAGAAAATCCACGTTGACTATTTAATTATTTCTCAAGAGTTTTATGATTATAAATAATAGATATCATCCCGCCGATTTCCTCATGGAGAAGGCATAGGGAGAAAAGCGCTAGTTCTCTCGAGGTTCATAAGATCTTTTAGTTTATCTACATTCATCAGTCTCTTCATACATGCTCGCCAAATAATTTTGATGTTCCCATCCTACAGTATCCGATCGATTTGAGCTAGGTAGTTAGAACTTGGTGTATGTTCTCCCTTACTTCGCCCGATGTAAAAAATATACCAGTATTCACAAGCGACTGTGGTGCGCTAACGCAATACGTGCATCGTGACAGATGGCAATTCCATCTCCGTTTCTCAAGCAAGGACTTTACATACGTCTTTGAATTTCTTCTCAAACGCAAGCAGGTTTCCACTCGATGTTTTCCTTCAACGTAAAGCTCTTGTTGTAAATAATCACTCTGCTTAAGTTTAGATCGGCTTTCAAACTTGTGTTTTTGTGTTGCATGCGAGTACTCGAATAACTCAGCCAGCACGGCTCCTGTTATTAATAGCATTTCCAAAATCTGTATTTCATTGTCATCATTGCGGAGATCCCATCCTCTATTGAGTTTTATTGAAATTTCGTATATCGTCGCGTGGTAATGGGCAATCGTAGTGAAATTTACTTTCAGCGTGCGGGGTGTTAAATTGTGCGTTTCGGGGTTAAGGAACGATCGCTCTTGGCAATTTTTCTTTATTTAACTGTCTCGCTATTACGGTATATGTAGCATGCTTTTTTTAAATAAGGTCGATACCCTGCTGTTTAATATTTCGTTTCTAGTAGAATGAAGTTACATTTATTGATTCTTCTTTCAACTTTTAGCTATTTACTTTGCGATTTGTGAGCTTTTTGATATTCAATGCTGTGTGTATATTGTACCTAAGAAATGTAAAATGGATATAGGAATAGGATTACAATCAAGGACTTACTATTACCATTATTCAGAAAAACTGTCAGACTAAATTATTCTTAAATAATGTTTAAATGTACCTATGCTATGTAACTATACCTAATGTAATATTGTTTAATATCTTTATTATTTAACTAGCTTATGCCCGCGGCTTCGCCCGCGTGGAAAGAGCAACATACATATTTTTGCCTTTATAATATTAGAGCTTTGAATCTTTCGGGATTCAAATGTAGCCTGTCTTAATCCTGGGTATAAGCCACCACCATAAAAAAATTTCAGTAAACCGGCTTTTTTTTTTCAATAAAAAGTAATCTATGTTACTTCTTATACCTCCAGGAATATGTGTACAAACTTTCATGATAATCGGTTATGTAGTTATCACGTGAAAGCGTAACAAACAAACTTACATTCACATTTATAATATTAGTAAGGATTATTTATTATTTAATTATTTAAAAACAGTATCGCTATAAATAAAATATATTTGAAGTGTATATTAATTAAATATACTTAAATTAAATTGTATGTTACTTTCCAAAGCCGAACGAAAATATTTATACAGCCGCTCCGGTAGAATATGTGATAAATAAATACATTTCAATTAATTTCATTTTATCTATAGGGCAGGACTTCCGTTAGAAGATCCGGCCAGCCAGGAGGCTGTGCGGTTATAGTAGTATTACCTCCTGCAACAAAATTGTAAATGCACGTGTGATAACCCTGGTGTTGCAAGTTTATATAAGGCTTATTTATTATAATAATATAAAGGTATATATTTTCCTTACGTAAATATTTAAAAAAGCTAATAACATTGAATTTGATATCGAGCATCAATTAATACTCGCTTTTCCCAAGTTTTATTTCCTCCAAAACATATTTCACTAAACCCCCACACATAAACTTTGTTACTTATTAACCTTACAAGTTCTTTAGATAAGACCTTACCTCCTATATACATGTGCAAGGCAGAATTATGTACCTAAAAGTGCCCTACTCCCGCTGGCTTATTTCAGGCAGGTATTTGAAAGGCACCGTCCATGAGCTACTACGGTGTTAGTTATTTAGGTCGGTAAACCTGCGCTGACTAACTGGATTGCAGCTTTTCAGGTGTGCATATTAAGTGAAGCGATTTGAAAACGTTGATTGTGTAATTGAATTCTTATTAACCTGCGATGTGACTATGGTTTTACTTAGATTTATAACAACGCAAAAAATTTATTTTTATTAATATTTAATTAAAGTGGACGAAGCGAAAGAAGTATGTAAGGATCGTAGCAAGTGGAAAAAAGTGGTCTCTGCCTACCCCTACCGGAATAAGGGATGATTATATGTATTTACCATGGGCAGTCGTAAAATTAATCAGATGTAATTAAAATTGGTATTTCATATTATGAGTCAATGATAATATATTTATTTTTAGAGTCTAGTGTCTAGTCTAGAGAAACCGTACATATACGTACACTAGTGAGTAGTATTTACGTAAATTATAAAACTATTTTAATAAAAATAGTTATATTAGTATAAAATAGTTATATAGAGCCGTGGTGGCCGAGTGGTTCGAGCAGTTGCCTGCGACACTAAGATCGCAAGTTGGAATCCCGACTGTACCAATGAGTTTTTCTGAACTTAAGTACAGTGATTAGTCACATCATGAGCTTAACGGTGAAGGAAAACATCCAGAGGACACCTGCATACGTCTGAGAAGCAATTCAAAGGCGTATGTATAGTCGTGCTTGAGTAACGGCGATGGACTCGCCATCTGTCACGTTGGCACCTAATATACCTCTGGCGGAAAGTGGGTGTGTGGGTATTACCTATACACCTCTGCCTACCCCTTCGGGGACCCTTGTGGGAAGGCGTGAGGATATATTATATATTTTAAGAAAAATAGTGATAGTACTAATGAGTTTTCATGAACAGAGTTAGTTAAATTGTCAAAGAAAACACCACAAACAGTCTCCGTGATTCATGTGGTTGTAGCAAATGTGGTCTGTAAATCTAGGCAGAAGCGACACTTAAATATATCTGCAAATCTATAAACGTATGTAATTTTTTTGGCACTAAGATGGCAAACAAGCCTTCCACCTGATAGTAAGCACTTACCGCAGCCTATAGATTTATATGTATATTAATATATGAAGTACCTGGATGACCGAGCTTAGCTCGGTAAATATAATATAAAATATTATTTAGTAGGAATAACAGACTTATGAAATATGAATAATATTTTTAATGTAGTGTTAATAATGAAAAAATGTGAACTTGTTATTTAAATAAAAAATCACGAGTTAATCGGTTAAGAAATTAAAAACATATGCCAAAATGAAGAATCATCTATCTAAACATATAATAAAAATGTAACGGATTGCTGTATGTACATGGAAGATGTAAGAGAAAAAATATGATTGGGAGCTTTATCAACGCAAACAGCACCCAAAACACTGATTGTTAGAATTTTTGTTTGTGCGTTGCTCGTAATGTTTAGTAGCTACACGTTGTGCTGCTCGCTGCCGCAAATCTTGCAGTCATCGTTCCCGTTGTTCGTAATGTTCAGTAGCTACACGTTGTGCTGCACGCTGCCGCAAATCTTGTAAACGTCGTTTCTGTTGTTCGTAATGTTCAGTAGCTACACGTTGTGCTGCTCGCTGCCGCAAATCTTGTAAACGTCGTTCCTGTTGTTCGTAATGTTCAGTAGCTACACGTTGTGCTGCTCGCTGCCGCAAATCTTGTAAACGTCGTTCCTGTTGTTCGTAATGTTCAGTAGCTACACGTTGTGCTGCTCGCTGCCGCAAATCTTGTAGACGTCGTTCCCGTTGTTCGTAATGTTCAGTAGCTACACGTTGTGCTGCTCGCTGCCGCAAATCTTGTAGACGTCGTTTCCGTTGTTCGTAATGTTCATTAGCTATACGTTGTGCTGCTCGCTGCCGCAAATCTTGTAGATATCGTTCCCGTTGTTCGTAATGTTTAGTAGCTAAACGTTGTGCTGCTCGCTGCCGCAAATCTTGCATTCATCGTTCCCGTTGTTCGTAATGTTCAGTAGCTACATGTTGTGCTGCACGCTGCCGCAAATCTTGTAAACGTCGTTCCTGTTGTTCGTAATGTTCAGTAGCTACACGTTGTGCTGCACGCTGCCGGATATCTTACAGACGTCGCTCTCGTTGTTCGTAATTTTCAGTAGCTACACGTTGTGCTGCACGTTGCCGGAAATCTTACAGCCGTCGCTCTCGTTGTTTGTAATGTTCAGTAGCTATACGTTGTGCTGCTCGCTGCAACAAATCCTGTAGACATCGCTCCCGTTGTTCATGTTTTCAGTAGCTACCCGTAGTGCTGCACGCTGCCGGAAATCTTACAGATGTCGCTCTCGTTGTCCGCTTTTTTTCAGTAGCTACACGTTTTGCTGCTCGCTGCCGCAAATCTTGTAGACGTCGTTCCCGTTGTTCGGAATGTTCAGTAGCTATACGTTGTGCTGCTCGCTGCTGCAAATCCTGTAGACATCGCTCCCGTTGTTCGTTATTCTCAGTAGCTACACGTAGTGATGCACGCTGCCGGAAATCTTACAAGCGTCGCTCTCGTTGTTCGTAATGTTTAGTAGCTAGCTACACGTTGTGCTGTTCGCTGCCGGAAATCTTGTAGAAGTCGTTCCCGTTGTTCGTACTTTTCAGTAGCTACACGTTGTGCTGCACGTTGCCGGAAATCTTACAGACGTCGTTCCCGTTGTTCGGAATGTTCAGTAGCTATACGTTGTGCTGCTCGCTGCTACAAATCCTGTAGACATCGTTCCCGTTGTTCATGTTTTCAGTAGCTACCGGTAGTGCTGCACGCTGCCGGAAATCTTACAGATGTCGCTCTCGTTGTCCGCTCTTTTCAGTAGCTACACGTTTTGCTGCTCGCTGCCGCAAATCTTGTAGACGTCGTTCCTGTTGTTCGTAATGTTCAGTAGCTACACGTTGTGCTGCTCTCTGCCGCAAATCATGTAGACGTCATCGTTCCCGCTGTTGGTCATATTCAGCGGCCACAAAGACGCCCTCATGAAACATCTAAGACCTTTCTGCTCGTATAATGTTAGTCAAGTTTTGCAAGACTTTAGCACTACGTGTGGGACGAGCGGAAGGCTGATTATTTTCATTGATTTGTTGAAATGAGTCTTGTTTGTCGATCACTATTTTCTTGAAGGTGTTCTTGAGATGAGTCTTCTTCTTCTTTTAGGCATTTTGTCATGTAAGTAAACAATTGATTTTATATATAATACGTCTACGATAACGTAACGTCAAACCAAAAACTCATTGGCTTAAAGTTTGTTGCTTAGCAACGCTTTATTGTTGCTATGTCGGTAAAGCAGTAGCGAAATTCAAATTCTAATGAAATTGTAGGTGATTTTCATTGCCTAAAAACACGGATAAAACAACATTTTTTTAAAATGAAACCTAGCTAGATCGATTTATTGCCCCCGAAATCCCCCCCTTACCAAATTTCATGAAAATCGTTGGAGCCGTTTCCGAGCTTCAGATTATATATATATATACAAATATATATACAAGAATTGCTCGTTTAAAGGTATTAGATAGATATAAGGTATATTGTATATATATTCATATTCATATTATGTATATATATATATATATATATTTATATTCATATTCATACGTAAGGATATTAATTTTGTTCAATCCCATTTGGATGACACCAAAATGTTTTTTTTTTATACAACAAGAGTGGCAAACAAGCATACGGCCCACCTGATGGGAAACGGTTACCGTAGCCTATTTACGCTCACGATACCGAAGTATCACTTGCGTGTTGCCACTCTGTATTCGTAGAGTTACAGTGTGTTGGTAGCATAATGGGTTTAATCCCTCTGCTTCCAACACAATGTAACAATCCTCCCCCCTCCCCAAGGAGCTCATTTCTGGAAACCTTATTCACCGCGTAGGAACACAACACAAAAAATTGTGTTATTTGGCTACGGACTTCTATAAGGTGGAGGTCCTGCCCCAGTCGGGCAGCTCCAAATTCGAACGGGAAACCCGTTATGCCCTACCTCTCTTACGTGTGTGCGTACGTGCTACCATCGCAGCGAATCGTGAGCCTAAGCCCTGTCTCGGAATACCTAGCAGAGTGGAAGCAAATGGTTAGCATACCTAAGCCCACCTACCGTCTATAACTAATATCCGGATTATGCGGTATTGAACATGTGTTTTCGGCAAGTAACATGGCCGGTATGTGATTATATTCAAACATAGCTCATGGCTACCTATATATCTCCCATAAACAAATACTTAATTATACACATATCATAAGTTCAAATTCCGACTGTACCAATGGTTTTTCTGAACTTATGTACAGTGATTAGTCACACCACGAGCTTTACGCCGAAGGAAAACATCGAGAGGAAACCTGCATACGTCTGAGAAGCAATTCAAAGGCGTATAGTCGTGCTTGAGTAACGGCGATGGACTCGCCATCTGCCTTATTGGCATCTAATATGCCAATAAGGCAGATGTACGAAAAGGCGAAAAGTGTCTGTCGTTACTACCTATACACCTCTGCCTACCTTCGGGGACACTTGTGCGAAGGCGTGAAGATAATAATGTTATACATTACATTTAGATTCTTATGTCAAGAGCCGTGTTAGCCGAGGGGTTTGAGCAGTTGCCTGCATTTGTTAAGGTATTTATATTTATATAAAAAAACGTTATCTAAGATAAAATTTCTTTAACGGTTTTGTATTTCCAGCGCTTTAAAAAAACATGTCAGCTCCTCAACTAACTGTTATTAAACAAAACCAGTGGTTAATTTTGTTTTGTCATAGCTCAACAAAATAAATTTATAGATGCAATGTTAAATCGTTTATTTGAATGTAGCAACAAAGATGCTACTTTATGTTGCGTGAAATTGCACAGTTAAAATCTAAGGGGCTGTAGGTGGTTTTATTACTATGTGGATGCTAAATGCGGTGTTATTGCGAAATAAAAATATTATCTGTACTGAAGTTATTTGGCAGTCGTTGCTGAGAAACTTTTATCTACGTTCATCGTCAACACGTGCAGTGGTAAAGTAGTCAACTTTATTTGATTTGGCGTTTAATTTTTCGAAGATCACATCTTTATTATTGCAGGCACAAGTATGTTTTTGATGCCAATGTGCTACCTTGCTATGGACGAGGACTTTTGGTCGCAGAACGAGGCGTTTCGTCGCTTTCGTGGACAAATGCCAAACATGCATGTAGTTAAATGATCTACGGGCCTTTTATTTCATTTTATATTCGTCTACTCTATGCATAGGGGGAACCTCTATGTAGTGATATTTGTAAGTAAGAAGAATAAAAATATATGTATCTTCACGCATTCACATAAGCTTCCCAAACAGGTAGGCAGATTTGTAAAACTACACCGCCTTTCCGCCCGAAATTCAAGTGCCAACCTGACATCTACATATACGTCTCTACTATTATATCTATATATATCATCATATCTATATATATATTAAGATATATATGTATATATCTTAATATATATAAATTACGCGTCACATTGTTTGTCCGCGACGGACTCCTAAACTACTTAACCGATTTTAATCAAATTTGCACACCGTTTGCAGTTTAATCCAAGTCAAAACATAGGATAGCTTACATCAATTGGACCCGATAGGTGGCGCTGCGATCGTGTTTCAGAAAGTTTAATCTTCCCCCGGGCGAAGTTGTTCCTCTCTGTGCGTCTTAAGGTGGATTCGAGAATGGTTTAGATACACAATTGGACCCGATAGGTGGCGCTACGATCGTGTTTCAGGAAATTTTACCTTTTCATCCGGGCGAAGCTGGGCGGGACAGCTAGTAATATATATATTTAAACTGGCGTCCGGTTTCCAACAGAAATAATTAAGGAGACAGATGAGCAAGTCTGTCGCCGTCAGGGTTCAGATTACTAATCAGACTCGCCGTGTGACAAATCACTATAGTAAACGTTCCGAAAAATCATTGCTACAGATTGGAGCTTGAACTGCAATCTTTACATCGCAATCTAGCTTGAGCTACACTGCTACGGCTGTAAAAAATTAAATTAATCATATTTTGAACAAAACACAGAAAACCAAAATATCAATATAATTGATATGTCTTTCTCTCGTTGGCACCTAATCATATTTCAGGCTAAAAGTAGGCGTCTCGTTACATTCTTGCCTACTCCTAACGTATATTCATATATGATATGCTACACACAATAAACAAACAAACAAAACAAAATATATAACTGAGTTGCCTTTCTAGGAACATTGATTAAAAGACTGCATTTGAAAAGAAATTTGGAATAATCGTTGCGCACCCGATCCAAATAAAACTATTTCGCTTACTGCAGAAAACACGCCAACTTTGCCTATGAACTTTATAAGGATGTTCTCGAATGTATTTGTGTTTAAAAGTATTTTCCAAGAATTTGCAGCGCTCCACACAATTGCATTCTTTACTTGCTTGTTAGAACACAAGCAGTTTTTGTGGACTATTTCTAACCCGCATGCTTTCCGTGTAAGGTTTCATTTTGAAATTATTATAAATGCAGAATGCAGCGAGGGTGGTGGGTGGCAGTGGTCTCTAAGCATTAAGTACATTCCTTTGAACGTCTCGAGACCTTCTTGTACGTAGGAAATACTACTGAAGGAGTTCTAAGGAACGTGTCTCAAACAATCTAAAACACTCACTATCGTCGCTCGGGTATTCTTAAGTTTTCTTTCCAGATAAAGAAATAGCCGTGGTGGCCGAGTGGTTCGAATAGTTGCCTGCGATACGAAGATCGCAAGTTCGTGGGAAGGCGTGAGGATATATACTTTCCAGATTAAGCGATAAATTCCACGTTTGAGTCTTATAGCAAGAACAAATCTAAAGAGCCATTTTCAACAAAACACACGCTTTATAATACATAAGAAAACGGGAAGGGAGAAAAGTACAAAGTATAATCACTTTTACCATTGTAGGAAAAGAACTAATATAACATAACTTATGTTGTTGAGTAATATAATATAACATAATAACAAAATATTTTATATAATAACAAAAAGAAGATTAGTCACACCACGAGCTTTACAATATATGAAAGCATCGACGGGAAAACTGGATACGTCTGAGAAGAAATTCAAAGGCGTATGTATAGTCGTGCTTGAGTAATGGGATGGACTCGCACATCAGTCACGCTTGCACCTAAAATATATCTCTGGCGGATACTGGGTTTGTGTGACAACCTATAAACTTCTGCCCACCTCTGCGGGGCTCTTGTGGGAAGGCGTGGTGGTATATATACATATATTATGTCCCAACTAGCCTCAGTACGCCAATTCGAGCATAGAAAATTGGTTACCTTTTACGAGAGCGCTGTTGGTACTTAGTTACGTCACATCAATGTCATCTTTACATGAGGAATTAAGTTCGAATTGCAAGCAGCTTGACGTAAGGCTGAGGACTCATCGTGTCGCAAGTTTAGGTTCTAAAAATATACTAGGCACAAATAAAATATAGTTAGAAATTTTAGACGCGCTTTGAAATTGACGTATTACACAGTATTTATTCAGACAACGGTTGCCTTCATTCCGGGCTTTTTGTGTGAAAATTCTCATTTCGTTACGGTCTATTTATACTAATTTTAACAAGAGAAATAAATAATAAGAGCGTTCCTTTGATCGCTGAGTCTCTTCGTAATATCACTCATTTAATGCTAGTTCCAGTTTCAAATGTTGTAGCTAACTGTCAATTTGAAGGTGAATTTAATATACAGAGTTCTTGCGAAATTTAAACGGCTATTTTAATTAAAACAAGGTGAGTTGTTATTTATTACTCCATCGTGTGATTATTTTTATGAAAAATAGCTGAAGTATAAAGAATATCCGCAGCTTTAAAAAAAATTGCACTTATTTGTATACAGTCTATGAAAACAGGGCAATGGGTTAAAGGAAGATGTGATGATGATAGGCTGCAATAAGCGATTACTTTAAGTGTTCATTTATGGATTAAGTCTATGGAATCTAAGTAATAATAATATTCCCTTGTCTAGTGAATAGTTTTCAGTATCGTCAGTCGTTTCTGGTCAAATTGTGTCAATTATACATCGCAGTAATTCAAGATGGTTGATCTTGAAACTGGGAACTTTCTAGAGTTTTCGAGAGTCGCTCGCCTCGGGAAAAAGTTTCACAAGATTTTCCTTGAACTTAAGAGTTTCAAAGGTTATTTCACCGTTGATTTTAAATATCACACAAATAACTATTGTTTCCCGTTCTGATTAAATAAGTTTTAATCAGAACTTAAATAAGTAAAGCTTTAAGGTTGAAATTGTGACCTTAAAGTACAAGAAAAAATTTTGAATGTCATGGTGAAGAAAGAATGACGAAACAGATATACAAAGCGAAAGTGCGAGCAAGAAGAGGCAGAGGAAGGCCACGTTCAACGTTCAAGACCTAGATCAAATCGATTGGACACTTTAGGGATGGGAATGTGACATACACAGAAAAATATTGTACTTTTGTTATATTATTTAATAAGCATATTTTTTTTCCTAATATAGCTTCAATTTTATTTACTAGCATACTCTGTAGATAACATATCAGCATTCAAAATAGATACATGAATTAATTAATTAGTCTCTTACATGCTCGACGGTTTTGGGTAATATCTGTCTTGACACTCATTCTCGAAAATTCGGGGTTTAAATATACCTCTATTTTATTCAATCGCAGTGATAGGTACAGTGCGACATTGACACGTAATATAGGCAATATTCATTGCGTAAGTGAAATATTCCTTGGCCTGTCTCTCGTGCCTTCATTTTATATAATCGATTTTCAGCGGGCTGACGTTTCATTTGAACCATGTAACGAATTTACTACTAGCAATTGAGATTCGACGATTGATGGTATTCATTAAATGCATCAAAAGTATTTATAAATTGTTATTGTATTTTATCTCAGAGTGGAACTGGCACTGACACTGGAAGGTCGAGCAGCCATTTTATTGAAAATTAAAACACAAGTTTGTGTCAATTTATTTTACGATAAATAGTAGGGGTCACTAAACACCCCCTGGGAGACCCATCAAACGAACTTAAAAGCAAATTCTCGACTCGCGAATGCGACTTAAGTTCAAATTTTATTCCGACTCGAAGGCGCTAATGGCGTCGAACGAACAAAAACTCCCTTGATTAAAATCGTTTGTCGTAATAAAAGGAGCTCTAAAAAGTTACAACCGTACGAAACGGGAGACCGGTAGGCCCGTAAAATCGATCACAACGCGATACTGATCACGGAGGACAAAAATTTTACGGCGAGGCGCGAGATTACCGTACTGATGCCTAATTTAGTGTTCGGAATTAGAGTTGAAATATTAAAATGCCGCTCAGGGTCTGCTGCGCGGGCGTCTCGTGTTAAATGAGTTGTGAAGAACTCGTATATTTTATTATCAAGCGCGCTTCGTCGGCCGGCTCTGCGCCTCCCCCTATTTACATTCACAACTCAACCAGCGGCGTGTGAAATTTTATTTCTTCAACAATCTGAGATGAGATTAGCTGTAAATTGAGTTTATGAGGGAATCAAATATGCATGCCCCGCCCGCCCCACGCTCGACTCGCGACTGACTACTCCCACGGTTCAACGCATCCATAAATTCTGCGTTGGCTCTTTTATTTCTCACGACTTATTCTACGTCATCCGAATGTATCCACTGATCGTGCGAATGAAATATTACGCCAAGTGATTCGCTCAGTCTTCATCTTTTCGGCGATACGGTAATATTTAAAGTACCACACACACCTACCGCTGCCCAATTTTCTCTAACTTTATTTTTCTTGTTCCCGATAGAAAATGCCATTAACTAATGTCAAAAACAGGCTATTTTCTATCGGTTGGTAAGTATGTAGGTAATTGTATCATGACGTTGCCAGTTTGAGTCGAGCCGGGCCCACTAGCGCGTAATTCTGATATTGTTTTTCATCATGGTGCTGAGAAACAGGATCTCTTATAACGGCATTTTTCTACGTAGCTTCTTTGAATTGGAGATTCAGTCAAGACAGTTGACATAAATCAACATAGATAAAGTCCACAATATACAAGTTAAAAGTGAAAATTCCATGAGACTTTTATAATATCTGAGCAGCTAAAGGCAAATAATATACAAAGTCACTTAAATACTTTATTCTCTTTTCAATTTAAAAGGATAATTTTCAATCCATAAAACATAAGTTGCATTATAAAACCCAACGGTGAAAGTTTACAATAAGTATAAAAGTAAAACTACCCTTATAGTGGCACATAAACCATACGGCGTCGCAATAAACCAGTCCAAAGAGCAATAACAGTTAACGTGAGCCAACCGGATATTACTGGATATATCCGGACATAACAGGTGATTACTGCGGCCAATTAACACGGGCGAGTTAATGATACATCAAACTGTATTATGTTTTATTGTCGACGTGACCGTTCTTATTTAGACGTGTTATACGATGGTGTGAATTTAATTAATTGAGCTATGAAAATTAACAAAAAGTGTCGCCAGTATTTATTTACTTGATTTCGATTGTAATACTTCATTAAAAGGCAATTAAAACCTTTGATACAATTGAGAAGAAATTCAATGGCTGCTTGAGTAACGGCGATGGACTTGCCATCTGTCACGTTGGCACCTTACATTTTTCTATGGAGGAAATTGGGTGTGTGGGTACTACCTATATACCTTTGCCTATCCCTTCAGAAACCCGTGTAAGAATACGTGACGATATATTATTATTGTTATTATTATATTTTTACAACTTTACGTAAGATAGTGAAATTAGTATATGGGGTCAGACATTTTCGAAACATAGACTCTACTTTTTTATTGTACTAAAGTGATCACTGTTTACATCGATTCGGTAACAAATCTGATTGCTGGCAACACCTAAGTATTTATAACAATAAAGCCAAAAGACGTTCGTTCTGAAACTTCTATACATATGCTAGTTATTTGTCTGTTTCCTGAAATTATTTATGGATAATCTACCAAACTGTGTATATTGACCTAAGTCCGGCAAATCTCTTCATAACTTGTTTACTAAGCCGCTTATCGATTTACAAGTATCTAAGCCGTAGCTGTACGGTGTTACTAGTTGCCTAAAATTTTGTAGTGGCGGTTCCAATGCCGAATTGAAACAACGGGGTTTCTTGTACTTAGAAACAGTATTTTGCCCCAGGAGTTCGCGATGTTAAGGAATCCATCAGAAAATATATCCTCACGCGTTCCCACAAGGGTCCCCGAAGGGGTAGGCAGAGGTGTATAGGTAATACCCATACACCCACTTTCCGCCAGAGGTATATTAGATGCCAACGTGACAGATGGTGAGTCCATCGCCGTTACTCAAGCACGACTATACATACGCCTTTGAATTTCTTCTCAGACGTATGCAGGTTTCCTCTCGATGTTTTCCTTCACCGTAAAGCTCGTGGTGTTAGTCACACCACGAGCTTTACGGTGAAGGAATCACTGTACTTAAGTTCAAAAAAACTCATTGGTACAGTCGGGATTCGAACTTGGGACCTTTGCGTCGCAGGCAACTGCTCGAACCACTCGGCCACCACGGCTCATCAGAAAACAAAACGAGCAAAACACCCGATGAGAGCCTGGCTGTCAATAAATCTACCTTCATGTTAAAACATCCAATACTAGTTGCGCCCCGCGGCTTCACCCGGATAAATTAGCTATTGTTACTCTAAGGGGCTTCTGCTCGACCCTTAGTATTCGCGGTATTTCTGTATAATATTTCTCTGTGTAATTGAGCGATAAACATCCGTATGGATGTATATCTAGACATTTGCAATATTAGTAGATGTCGGAGAGACTATGACTATGAGGCGATGAATCTAAACTGGACTAAAACGTAAACTACTAAAGCCTAGACAAAGAAACTTCCTAACGTGTTGTGTATGTCTATTATTGATAAACTTAATAGGTTTTAAATTTTAGATTTATATATTAAAGTGTCCAACATCCAAATAGTTATACATATTGTCGTTGTACTTTAATAAAATAAAAAATACTTTCTCGCAACAGAAATGATATTTTTATTCGAGGCAAAATATTTCAAAGTCAATAAAGTTTCAAGTGACATTAAGTCACGTCGCGCAGTAGACTTAACGCCCCACACAGCCGACTTATGACTAGTTATCGCGGAATAAGTCAGGCGTATGATAATCCGAGTCGAGTTTTATGACGCAATTAAATAGCGGTCGGAGAAGTTTTGCAATTTTGCCTAGAATAACTTGCCCACGTGAACTTAATATTACATTTGGCAAAAGTGAAAAGAAATAAACTTCAACACATCAATTGTCTCAATATTTATCGTAAGGTTTCCATCATGTACATACAAACATGTCATCGCACCGAGTGTCTCACGGGGTGATCAGAGGGAGTGGAGCGCCAGTTCTTTGTAGACCTATATAATAATATAATAATATAATAATAATATAAATATATATATAATAATATAATAATATTATATATATATTTATATTATTGTAGACCTACAGAGCTCTTTTTATTATCTCGGAGAAATTATATATATAGTACTTCTATAAATTTGTCTATTCAAATTTAATATGTCTTTTTTGTCTTTTGAAGAACCGTTTCCGCACGCGACGCGTTAGCTCGAGAAACACTATGTCTCCTTCAATATAATTATTTACTGCAATGGATTGTTTAATTCAGAAGTACATATAATCCAGAACAGTAACCAAAGCAACGCGCAACCACACGAGATGGAGAAGCAAACAATTTATATATTCTCATGCCATCCCACGCATTTGAATTGCTTCTCAGACGTATGCAGGTTTCCTCTTTATGTTTTCCTTCACCGTAAAACTCTTGGTGTGACTTGGTGGTGACTTGGTGTGAATTTATTTTATATTCATCTAAATGATACCCGGGTTATTTTTCAAATAATCCCGTTTACTGATAAAGTAATATTCTATAATAGCTGAGAGTGTATAATAAATTCAGCAAACTTTTCGAAGATCTTGCCTTTTTTATGGCCTTGATTGACTCACGCTCAGTTCTTGGCATTTTAGCGAGCGGCCCTTACCTTATTCTAATAGTGTCCCAAATTTCAATTACTGGTTTCTTGAGAGACAGGTTTGAAATTGGGTAATGAAATTAAGTTTGCCATGTCTTTTACGCTTCTTTAAACTAGGTGCCACGAAGTTAATATTTAAAATAAGAAAGAATATTTAATTTTAGGATCCAATTACATGGCTTTTTTTTTACGTTGATGGAAAATATTAAGAGAAAGTATCCAAATGTTTATGACAAAGATAAAAGACGAAAAACCCTACAGTACAGTTTAGCAATCTGTCATAATGTTGGTAACTGTGCATATCTCCGGAACAAAGCAAAATAAATTAATTCGTACATATATTCACGCTTTCTTTAAGATTAGGTAATACTTCATAAAGTTTATTTTGAATATTCACAAATGAAGTTTGCTTCATGCAAATACATCTACGGAAAGCTGATGTAGCTAAGATCTCGGAATAACATAAAATATATATGAATATATTTCTGCCAGCATTGACATATATCTTCACGCCGCCCGATGAAGATCCCCGAAGTAGTAGTCAGTTGTAGGTTAGAGAGGTGGAACCCACATACTCACTTAATGCCAGAGATATAATTTTAATGGCGAGTCCATCGCCGTTACTCAAGCACAACTAACTATATTGAATACCTTTGAATTTCTTCTCAAACGTATGCAAGTTTCCTGCTGTTCCTTTCCGGTTCCTTCCTTCACCGTAAAGCTCCTGGTGTGACTAATTAGTGTACTTGAGTAGAGAAAATTAATTCGTACAATTGGAATTCGCTCTTGCAAACTTTCTGTTGCATGCAACTATTGGAACCACATGGCCAGCACCGGCTCTCTCTAATTGACATTATGTACAAAACTGTCAGAAAATTGACATGATTGAAATTGTGACTTTTGTATCTGTCACTACCCACAACTCATTCTGTTCGCACTTCATTTAAATGATTACTTATAATTCGTGCATTTGCCTTAACGATTCATCATCGGAGCAGTTAAGCCCGAAATACATAAAACGGCGATTTCCACACGATTTCACTCTGAAACTCGTAGGTAGAATTTTAATTTATTTTGAGCAACTTGAACATTCACGTTGGGTCGCGCGTGCCTTGCATAATATCATCGTTTTATGATAATTTGTTGTTCCCAAAGCCAGCCGTCACATCTTGGAGTGAATGTGGTGACGTGATTGCGGCTGAAGTGATTTTAATTTCCTTTTTATTTAAATAAAGGTTTAATTTTGATAAAGGTAAAGGAAGCTTCAACGGCTATGGGCCAGTAGCTAACAATGTATGCGATTGACCACATCGCGACCTATGTTGAAGGAAACCTGTATACGCTTGAGAAGAAATTCAATAATGTATGAGCTTGAAAAACGCTAGTCGTTCGCCAGGCACGTTGGCACCCAAATATATCTCTGGCGAATAGATCGTATTGGTACACCTTTACCTACCCTTCGAAGATACATGTCTAAAAAGTAGAGATATAAATATACCGTCCTGCAAAATATCAAGTAATATTCTCCCAATACCTTATACCTATCTCGATCTACGAGGCTTTATCCTAATACTCCAGCCAGTCGGACCTCTGACCACATTCAAACGGCTAGGACAATTATCTGGTCTAAATCCAGCATTAATAACGCATAACGGCCTTTGCACTTGACTTGTGGCGATTGCATAATACTGCTGGGGACAGATAAATCGAGCACGGGGTTAGGCGGATATAGAATTTAAAGTATAATTATAGAATTATAAGAGCTCAGTTAGATGCGTTATTCAAGTTGTTTTTAGAGAAGGAAATTATATTGAGAGCTATGGGGGTCGGGTGGTTCGAGTAGTCGCCTGCAACGCAAAGATTGCAAAGACGAATAGTGACTGTACCAATTAGTTTTTAACTAACTTATTATTAATCACACCACGAGCTTTACGGTGAAGGAAACCATCAAGAGGAACCTTATATACGTTTGAGAAAATATTCAAAGTATAGTATACAAACGTATTAGAAGAAATTCAAATACGTTTGTATAGTCGTGCTTTAGAAACAGCAATGGACGCGCGTCATGTTGGCACCTAAATATATACATGGCTAAGAGCGGGTGTGTTACTAATCACCTCTGCAACCTACCCTTCGGGAACTGTGCAGACGTGAATAATTATACATTTTGAGCCACTAATATCTATCTTCGTTATCTGTCACATTTCACCTAAACACATCTATATTGAAAAGAGCGTTGTTCTTAGATATTTATTTAATCTGCTGTATGCATTTCTAGAACTCTTTTGTGGGGACTCGCACCAATTGATGTAAGCGGCATTTCTTAGTGCATCGCGCTATTTGAGATGTTGTCAGTGCAAAAAATCTGTGCACCATAGATTTGATACTTCTCTTTATTTATGTGATAGCTGGACGAATCAAGCCCCCTTTGCGTGAAAATCATTGAGGTCAACGCCTATTCCTACTAGCAATGGCAAACTACAGGTCAACTGTCAGGCTGGCATGAGGCCAACTAAGCTAATCTTTGGACAAGCTTGCCAATTGTAGACATACGAATGAAAGAAAATGATGCCCTTTGCCAAGTAGCATCGGCTGCTGAATAGTTCATTTGTATGGAGGGTAGGGCATGGAATCTTCCGAGCAAAATTGGAGTTACCCAACTGGTGGAGTACACTATGAGATAGCAGCCTAATGACATGTGGTATTCATGTTGGGAGTTGATCGTACTGCAACTTGCTTTATGTTCGGTATTTAATAACCGCGTACCGTTGTGTGATCGCTTTTTGTTTTGTGGGTATTACCTACACACCTCTGCCTACCCCTACGGGGACCCTTGTGGGGAGGCGTGAGAATATATATTATTATATGACAGTTTACATGCATTTTAGTGGGAACCTTATAGGTACTGAAACATTTTATAATGAAATCCTATAACTATGTAAAATTTAAAATACTATGTTTACTTTTGCTTTATTGACACATAAAATACCGCACGAACGCCTAAGAAGTTTATAAATTTAGAGTTAACTGGCGATCTATATACTCAAACTGTGCGAGGGATTCGGGGTGATGATTATATATACGAGTATTTATGAAGAGTAATACTTTAACTAGATAATTTTTATCGCAAAGTGCACATTTATTTGTGATGAAATCACTATGTTATTGGAATAATATTCCTACTGAATTCTGATAATCACAATTCGCCATGGAAATATTCATAATCAAATAATTCCAATATTTGCCGCTTAGAGAGCATTTCGTTAAAAATGTATACTAAAGACACATGTATTGGCATACAAAGCTTTGAAGGTATTATCGCAATGAAGTGAAATGACACAATTTCAAAGCCTATTTGGAAATTCTAAAATGCAAGCAATAATTTGTACTAACTGGTTCATCCGAACTGTTAGAAATTTGGCATTCACCGCAATTTGAACATTAAGCCTAAGTAGTTGAGTGCTAAATTGTTTGCGGTTGCAAATGGAATTTAACTAAGTCATACGTACTCGGGATGTCAATAAGCTTAACTGATGACAACCCTCTACAACTAAATATTTATACATCATCACATTTTCCACATGTAACATGACACCGCCTGTTCGTGTAGATAAGTGAAGGTGTGAGCCGCCGAGCAGGTCACAGCCGCCGAGTCCATCTCCGTTACTAGTCACAACAAAACACTCGAAGTATGAATGATGGTGAATTGGACTTATTACATACCAGTTATGCCTCGCGGATTCACCTGTGTGAAATTTGAATTGTTAATGAATTTTTTTAATCTAGCTAATAATCTATATCTGTGCCAAATTTCATCCAATTGTGTTCAACCGTTATGGCGTGATTGAGTAATAAGCACCATCATAAAATTTCGCATTTATCGGAATTTATTAAGGAATTTTATGAAGGAGTATTTAGTAGAACTTGGTTGACCGTATTTACTTCCCAGACCTTGCCAAAAGCTCTTCAGGCAATCATTTATATCGTGAGTCCCTAACGGGGTAGGCAGAGAGTATAAAGCACCAGTGCTTTCTAGACTTAGCCTACCTCTTTCACTTCGTTCACATTCATCAGTCTCTTCATACATGCTCTTCGATAAATATGTATATGTTTGTATAATATATAATAATAATATATCCTCACGAATTCCCACAAGGTTCCCCGAAGGGGTAGGCAGAGGTGTATAGGTAATACCCACACACCCACTTTCCGCCAGAGGTATATTAGGTGCCAACGTGACAGATGGCGAGTCCATCGCCGTGTGTAAATATGTTTATTATAATATTTTTTTTATTGCAAAGATAATATCTTTCCTTTTAAGAGGAACACCGGTCAACCATCATACTCCTTGGTAAAATTGACTAGGTTATAGTTAAAATTTACATTTAGACTGTATTCGGGCCCAGTTACTGATAAGGTCGCAAATGTGGGCCAGAAGTGTCGACCCTACAATATACTTAAGTATTATTTCGAAGGCTAAAAGTTATTTATATATATATATATATCGTCACGCCTTCCCACAAGGGTCCCCGAAGGGGTAGGCAGAGGTGTATAGGTAATACCCACACACCCACTTTCCGCCAGAGATATATTTTAGGTGCAGATAAAAAGTTACTTTAATACTGGTGCACTACGTGTAAAAAAACTTACTTAGTTTCAAGGAACAATTGATGTACTTATTCTATTGTAAATAATATTAATGAATACATTGGGATAATTCACAGAAGTTTACCAAGTTCCAAGCAAAGCAAAACTTGTATGCAATATGGGAACCGGACATCGATGTAGATTCTTATATAAATAAATACGTACCAAATAATGCAGAAAATTCAAGGCTATCCGAAAGAAGTCTTTTAGTCTAGAAAGAATTGACGCTCTGCTCTATCCTCTCTGCCTCCCCTTCATATATCTCCTTACGATAATATCCCTCCCCCTAGCGTTCAACTAATAACTTTATTTATTATAAACATATATGATCTCACGTGATCACATGAATTAAATATGTACATTTCATCACGTGAATTAAATATGTACATATATGATGATAAGGTGTATGTACATTGTTTTTTCTACTTTAATCAAGAAAGGAATAAATTTAGGTCAAATGAAAGTCGGAGTAAAGTCGAAAGTATGACGGTGACGGCGACGTCCTAATAAAAGGGTTACAAGAGCGACTTGAAACCCTGTGTACAAAGTCTTTATTTACGTAATAGTTTAACGAATAATATCAACATTCAGCGAAATACACTTCGCGTCGCCTCACGAGCCGTATTATAAGCCGCAATTTAGAACTTTGTAAGCCGTGGTGACCGAGTGATTCGACTTGTTGCCTGCGACACAGAACGCAAATTCAAATCCCGACTGTACCAATAAGTTATTCTGAACTTAAGTACAGTGATTAGCCACACCACGCGCTTTACGGTGAAGGAAAACATCGAGAAGAAACCTGCATACGTTTGAGAAGAAATTCAAAGGCGTATGTATAGTCGTGCTTGAGTAACGGCGACGGACTCGCCAACTGTCACGTTGGCACCTAAAATATATCTCTGGAGGAAAGTGGGTGCGTGGGTACTACCTATAAACCTCTGCCTACCCCTTCTGGGGACCCTTGTCGGAATGTGTGATGATATATATTAATTTTGAATATTAATTGTTAGCAAGGTCCAATTTCGCTTCATCATCATCATCATTATCAGCCCACTCTAGTCCACTGCTGGACATAGGCCTCCCCTAATGAGCGCCATAGCGCCCTGCCCTATATTTCGCTTATCAACGGTTAATATGACAGTTCCAGGTAAACAAATATTTCATTTGCAACTCAAATTATGTAAATTACTTAGCCTCTTTTATATTGCTTTGAAACCTGAAGCTTAGTGTTAACCTTTTTAGAAGTCGTTTACTATCCGATTCAACTATTTTCTCACACAACCACATCTCTCTTGGTACATAAAGACTATATACATACATACACTTCCCCATTCCAGACTATTTCACTCGAGATTGTAGGGCAAGGGAGCCAATTGTCGGCCGCTCGCAACTTAAATAGAGCGGACCACAATCAAGACGGAGCAAAATCCCATGCCAGCAAAGCAGGTGGCCGTAGCAGGCAATCTCGTTTGTCTTGACTCCGAACAGACGACCCACCGAAACACTAATTGGGCCATTTACCCTGGTAATCCAAGTCACCGATTTAATTTGTGTTGCGTTTGTGCGCCGTATGTAGGGATCTCTTTGCGTCCGTTTCATTATTGTGTTCAGGTGATATTTGTTTTAATGTAACTACCGACTATCCATTTGTTTGGATGCCTCTTGAATTATAAATATCAGTGTACGAAACAGGTAACGCAATAATGGCTTTGTCTTCAGAGCCGACCGATGTTTTGGAACTATACGATAATCATTTTAAATTAGTTAAAAAAGTTATGATACCTGGAGCACCTTCAGTTAAAAATAAAAAAAAATTAAGAAGTATCGGCCAGAACTAAAGACTCTCTAGACTTAGAAACTAACCTCTTTTGCTTCATACATGCTCCCAGTGAGCATGTTTTCATGTAAACACGTTTAGAGGGTAGTACCTATTAAGGAATAATATAATTTTATGAACATATCTTCTCGCTTTCCCACTAGATCCCCTAAAGGGTAGTCGGAGGTGAGTAGTTAGATTTTTTTTTATATATATATCTTCACACTTTAACAAAAGGGTCCTCGATGGGGTAGTTAGAGGTTTGATGCTTATTTTGATGCTTAGCCGGCAGTTCCTATCCCGTTTCTCAAGCACGACTATAATATATATCTTTGAATTTTTCCTCTCGACGTTTGACTTCTCTTAAGGCCCATGATGTTATTATTTCCCCGTACTTAAGATCACAAAAACTCATTGGTACTGTTGGGATTCGAACTTGTAATGTTTGTATTGCAGGCATTCGAGTTACATGGTCACCATAGCACTAGATCAATTAACTTGGATACAAATCTTCCGTCACTTTTCCGCCTACAATTACCACTGCAGTATCATCTTCCCTTAACAAAGGGAAATCAACTTCCTCGATTTCCTCCACTCAAGCGTGCAATAACAAAAAATAAGGTATTTAGGTTAACGCCCTCCGAGATGTATCGCCTAATTACAGTAGGTTCCTCCCTTCTTCGGCTTTCTTTCACTGGTAATAGTTAGTCCTAATATGTCCAGTACGTGTACCGACTGCCGGCTTTTAATTAATATGATGACACTTCTTGTTTAGTTGTACAAGAGCTACTTATAGTTTGGAGACAAAAACGTATGGCATTAATGTCTTCTCATTGAGAGTTCTCTCACGTGACATTTGCTTCACCGCTAATCATCAGGCGGCACGCATGCTCACCTGTGACCTTAATAATAGATCATAATCTTTATTTTCGAATAACTAAGAGTCTAATAAATAAGTAACGGCGATGGACTCGCCATCTGTCACGTTGGCACCTAATATACCTCTGGCGGAAAGGGGGTGTGTGGGTATTACCTATACACCTCTGCCTACCCCTTCGGGACCCTTGTGGGAAGGCTTGAGGGTATATTATTATTTATATAACTAAGAGTCATATGTGTAAGTAACATTAATAAACTTACAGCTATGTTAACATTTTAATGTAGCACTTTCGTGGCAGGCGGGCTGGAACATATATCGCTCAGAGAATCAGCATTGCTATCCAGCGTGGCAATGCTGCGAGTCTTCTTGGCACGTTGCCGCGGGATACCGATTTGGGATAAATATTTTATCTGTAAATATTTAGTCACGACTGTTCTTTGTAAATACTGTTAATTGTTGTTATTGTAAATGAAGTATAATGTAACACTGTGAAAATAATTAATTTTATATAATGAAGAATTGCTTCTAAATTCCAGCTGAAATTAATAATAAGAAATAATAAAAAATACAATCGCGGTCGCTTTGAATTTATTTACAGACTAAGGTAAGCGGGATCATTATTACTTTCATAGTTTCGCTAAGTTCAGAAGATTAGTTCTTTTAGTGAGTATATATAGGCTCTTAACAAATACGGGGGCTACTAAATAAAAAAATATATATATTTGAGTCTACTCACAAAAACTTACTA